>MU775264.1:9035-23945 GCA_026770625.1 Nicotiana glauca | reverse complement strand
ATATATATATATATATATATATATATATATATATGCATGCATATTATTAAATAAAATTTCAGAAAAATTATGGTAAATATTAATAGTTTGCACTTTTAATATAGTTCTTTATATTTACATTCTAGTTTGATTGGTAGTTTTCTCTTGTTTAGTGTAAGAATTCATTTCGTGTTAAAAATAACATATTTTTAATTAAATTATTTATCACTATTTGATTCAATTATCATCTATATATCTTGATAAATAATAGATTTCTCAAAGGGCAATTGATTTGATAGTGTTACATTTAAAATGTGATCGCGGAAATATGTGTTTGGTAGTGTATATCTTATATTTAAGAAAAAAACCGATAAATAACCGAAAAAATCGAAAACCCGACATAAATCGAATCGAGAAAAACCGACTTAATTGGTTTGGTTTGGTTCTAATATTTAAAAAAACGACTTACTTGATTTAATTTTTTTTAAGGGAAAAATCGATCCAAACTGAACCATGAACACCCCTACTTCTATTCACGAGAAAGATATTTCTTTTTCGGTCTTTTAGGCAAAATAGATTGGGGATTTTATTCGTTTGGAAATGGATATCATGTTTGCCCAAAGAAGATGGAAATGAAGAGAAATACCAGCAGGAAATTACTTTTTACATTCCAGTTTAAGCTTTAGATGATGATGACAATGAAAATATTGACACAGACGTAAACGGATTCAGCAAATAAAAAGACGGTGGAATAATATACATCTCGGTCTCTGAGATTAAGGATTTGCCCGACGTCAGAATGCTGTGATGATTCAATTTGACCGGAGGAAAATAAGATAAGTACTAGTTATATCGCGAAAATAAATACTCCCTCCGATTCAAAATAAGTGATTTTTTTGTTTTTTTGTTGTGGTCTAAAATAAGTAATTTTTTCAGATTTTAAGAATGAATTGATTATTTTTTTCCTATATTGTCCTTGGAGTAAATAGCGTTGGAATATGTATTAGGAGTGTTTATATGAGATAATAAAAGTTAATATGATCAATTCTATTGCTAATTAATGCTAGAAGGTGGATTTCTTAATCTACGTAAAAATATCCAAAAAATCACATATTTTGGACGGAAGAGAATATTTTATTTCCAGAATTAATGGAATTCAGCCATTAATGGGACCTCAAATGATTGGAACTGTGCATAATTGTTACTCAAATGGGAAGAGTTGAGCCATTTTTCGGGCTGGGGAGCTTTGAGAAGCGGCCTTTGCACGTGACGGAGCTTAGCTTTTTTGTGGCAGAGACCATAGGTCGGCTGGTCTGAGGTATATAGGATTGCAGTTTGCGTGATGGACCCTTCTTTGTCCAGCGTGCTTATGGCAAAGCGATTTCCAAAATTTCCTAAACTTAAAAAATGAATTAATTTTAAAAAATTATTTATCGTCACATAAATATTTAATATTTTTTAAAACTCAACGCTCAATTTAATAATGTCACATTAATTAGGACGGAAAGAGTAAGTATTATTATTCACAACACTACTCTGGTTCACAATAAATATTTTTTTGGTTTTTTTTGTTCAAAATAAGTAATTTTTCAGATTTCAAGAATGAATTAAATTTTATTGTCCTACATTTTCCTTGGAGTAGTGGGAGTATGTGTTAGCGGTGTTTATAATTCCTGACACTTTAGCTATAATCTCGCCGTAATACTCTATAAGAAATATAAGTCCTAGGTTACTGCAATTATTTCTCGATCAATTACGATAATTTACTAGAAGCATTCTCTCGAACTACTCTAGTTAATAATTTATGTAACTCAGAATTTGTAACGATCCGCCTGGTCGTTTTGCCTTTTTGAACCCCGTTCCCTTAAATAAAACTCTTTGTGCTTGCTCTAGCTAATTTATGACTTACTGGGGCAGTTGGTTCGGGATGTGGAGGAGTTTTAAGTGAAATATGCCCCTTCGGGTGAAGTGAAAATTTTGGAAAAGGGAGGATTGCTGCTTCTGTCATAACTGCATCTGCGGTTCTTGGACAGCAGATGCGGCCCTTTCATCGCAGAAGCGACCCAGGTGGCTAGGCCAGGAAACCGCAGATGCAGCTCCCAAGCCGCAGATGTGGTCCCAGCTTTTCCTCCCCTTTTCGCATATGCGGTCTAGTTCTCGCAGATGCGGAAACCACTGAACTAGTGAGGTTCATTAAAGATGGGTTTTAAACCCATTTTTGACATTTTTCACTTTCTCATTTGCAATTTTGGAGCTTTGAAGAGATGTTTTCCACTTAGCATCAAGAGGTAAGTCTATTCCATCCAACCTTATTTTAATACTTGTATTTTTGGATAGATTAAATACTAGAACTTAAGCAAAATCAAAGGGTTAGAGCTAAACCTAGAGTATCAGTAAAACTTAGATTTAACCACGAGATTTGTTGGGAAATGAATTAAAAATCATATATTATCGATCCTTAGGTTATGCAGAACAACTTCCTTCGAAAAATCTCGGAATTCGGGCGCGTGAGCCTGGGGTCGAAATTTAGGAAACTTGTGTAAAAGGTTGGGAAATTGCTTGAATAGCTAGAACTCGATCTTATAAGTCTATATTGACTAGTTCTTACTTCATTTAACCAGTTTGGGATTGCTCGACTCCGAATTGAGGGCTTGGCCTTGTTCTTGGTATTTGGAAGTGCGCTTTGGAGCGAGGTGAGTCTCATTTCTAACCTTGTAAGAGAGAATTGTCCCCATAGGTATAATAATTGAATTATTTTTCATTATATTCGGGGACTACGTACGTACTAGGTGACGAGAGTCCATGCGTAGCAACTATTATGCTAAGTTCGGGTAGTATAGGACCCATAAGCATGCTCTACGTGATATTTTAGTCGTGTTGATTAATTCGGATTCGTATGAACTATTTTGATTAAGAAGAATGAGACTAGAGAATGACCCTTATCCTGTTTGGTCTTTTTAAAAGAGAATAATTGTCATTCCTGTGTATGGCTACTCCTCATATATATAATTAATATATATATATATATTAGTTTTAGGATACGCGCGTTGCGCATGCATTTTAGTTTCAATAAATAAATTATTTTTAGAATTTTCATAAGGTAAAATCTTAATTGATTTTAGAGTATTAAATATTAGGACTCATACTTAGTTCAAATAATATAAAAAAAAATTAACTAAAATTTTAGTTAATTCCAAAATCTTAAAATTTTAAGAATAGTTTAATACAGTTTTGCCCAATATAAAAACTATTCAAAGCTGCTTAAATGGAGAAAAAGGTCCAATAAGAGCGAGAAAAAATAGTAAAAGAAATCACTTGACAAAAGGTTAAAGCATACAGTCTAAGAGCCCCTTTTTTCCAATTTTTTTTAAATATTTTTGAAAATCAGTTTTTGTTCATAAAATTTCCATTTTCACTTGAGAGATGCATTTTGAAAATTTTTGAAATTTTAAAAACTCCAAAAAAAAAAACTATTTTCAAAATTTTCACTCGAATCACTCACAAAACTTCAAAAACAACCCAAAATCATATTCATGTTCAAACACAATTCTAAATTTCAAGTACCATTTTTACTTTAAAAAAATTTCACCCTATTTTGGAATTTTACAATTCTTATATCCAAATGTCACTAATACAAAAAGGATACTATTCAATCAAGCTTTACAATCCAGAACATCAAAATCAAATGTATTGAGTAAATACGTGCATGCAAAATTCAACTACTAATACAAATACATAAATGCAAAATTTACTGCTAATATAAAAAAAATCTCAAAGAAAGAGAACCTGAAACCTTTAATTTTGTAGTTGTTGCTCGAACAAGGCAAAATTATGATGATGTAAAGGTGAAATTATAACTTTTTTTTTATAGAATTACATGCGTATATAAAATTATGTAAAATTTTTATTAGAAAAAAGACAGTTCGTCTTCATCTTATATAATTTATAAAAAATTCTGTGTCAAAATTTTATATCAAAACTTTCCTAGTGTTTGCATGAATTAGTCAAAATTTAAGAACATTCCGAAATTTTAATACTCCTAAATTTAAATATAGTTGAAAGTATCAAAAGTTTCCTAGTATGTGAATTAGTTAAAATTTTATTAACTAAAGGAATACTGAAACCTTCCTACTGTGTGTGAATTAGACAAATTTTTATTAACTAAAAAAGATCCTCCAAATTAGAAAGAAAAATTTAATAATACTCCTAAATATGGAGTTGGACGAAACCTTCCTATTGCGTAGAGAACGAATATGTTTCCTAGTATATATGTCAATATTATTATAAATATAAAAGAGTAATTAAATTACTATTCCTAAATAGTAGGGACTTAATTAAATGACTATTTTTAAATATGAGAAAAATAATCAAATGACTATTTTGTCTAATGTTAACTTTATTTTAAAAAAGGTAAAAAAGACGAACGACATTTCGCTAAAGGTCTTCGTATTTTTAATATATATATATATATATATATATATATATATATATATATATATATATATATATATATATATATAAATGAGCTTATTTCTGTTCAACCGCATCGCACGGGTGATTCACGAGCAGGGTAATAGATGCATCTATGGTTCGAGCCATTCGACCCTCGGCAGTGCACAGTTTATTTTATGTTGGATCGGGCCGTTCGTCTCACGGTGGTTATATGCGCATATTTTGCTTAGAAGTCCTTCAAGGGCTGAGTTACATATCTGCTTAGACTATAGACTAGCATCCATGTTAGTACTTGGGAAAGAACTGTTACTCCATGATTATTAAATGTTAATAACTTGAGATATCCATGCTTATTATAAGTTCTTCTCATGTTAATTGACCATAGTAAGTATCGAGTCGACCTCTCGTCTCTACTTCTTCGAGATTAGACAGAATACTTACTGGGTACATATTGTTTATGTGCTCATACTATACTTTTGTACTTAAATGTACAGGATCTGAGGCAGGTACATCTGGCTACTGGTCGAGCGTGCACCACTAAGCAGATTTGAGACTTCTACGGTGAGCTGCTTTCCCATCCATGCCGTATAGCAGCTTGAAGGAGTTTTCTTATGTACTTATGTTGTCCATTCTGTTTAGATAGTAGGATAGTTATATTCTACAAGTTGCCACTACTTGTGACACCGGATCTTGGCATACGCATTAGTAGACGTTATTATTTTGGGGTTGTATGTTTATCATGATTTTTATCATCACTTATAATTTATTTCCAACTTAAAGAATTATTTCAACTATTTTGGGGTTAAAATGATCAAAGGTTTAATTAGTATTTTTCCGCGTTGGCTTGCCCAGCAACGGCGTTAGGCGCCATCATGACCTGTTATGGAATTGGGTCGTGACAGAATTATTCCACCAAAGCTTCATTATCTCTAACTATGCTTTTAAATTCAAGTAATTAATCTCTTAAGTTACCCGAAAGTGGTGTTGTTCAACAACAATCTAACCCAGTGTTCTTTCTCAAGCAACACAAGGTAACTAGATACGATTAATCAAGGGCTCTTTCAATTAATCACAGAAAAACACATAGTTGAACTAATATAGATTAAGATACGGCTTAATTATATTAAAATGTAATCAAGACTTCATCCAACAATTGGTTCCATCGACCCTATATTAGAGGTTTAGCTACACATAATTGTTTTCACAATCATAATGATATAAATCATTCTCAATGATAAAAAACAAGACGAAGAAAGGTAAAAACTCTATGCCGAATCTTCTGCCTTGCTTCTTACCTGTTCTTGCCTTCAAAAAATGCTTCCAAAACCTAAATTATCTCCTATTTGGGTGGTCTGCGCATATTATATGTCAAAGAGAGTCGTCCTGGAAATTACACAATTGACATTGCAATGTTTGGCTCCGAACACCCCGTCCGTGGCCACGGATGGACCGCGGATTCAACATATGTTCTGTCCGAGGCCGCGGATTGACCGCTGACCTGGGCACATACTTCATCTTTTGCTTTTTCTTCTCGTTTTCGATCGTGTTGTCCTCCTATTGGCCTTTCATGCTCCATATTGACCCAAAGCACTCTTTTAGCTTTCTCCTAGCTCGGAGTTGCTCCTACAAGCTATAAGCTCGTAATTAGAGCATTTAGTTATCTTTCACAATCAAACATGAGTAAAGTGCAGCTAAATTAGAATGTAAATAATATCTAACTTGCATGATTATCATCTATTATCATTAATTAATGTTAAAAGGTGAATTTATTAATCTGTGTGAAAACAATAAAAAAATTACTTATTGTGAACTAGATGAAGTAATAAAGATCAAGGCCATCTCTATATTATCATAAGCAAGGGTAGTGTCTTAGGCTCCAAATTTGGGGGCCGCCATCTTTTAGAAATAATAAGTTTATAGGTATATAAACAAATATATTTAATACTTTTAATACAAAAAATAAAATTTTCTGTCACGACCCCAATCCGGGTTGTGATGGCGCCCAACACACTGCTAGGCATGCCTGACCAATTAACAACCTTAACTCATTTCTCATACAGTTCATTATTAGCTAACACAGTTGCATTTCCAAATCATCATATTAGAAGTCTGAAATAAGAGTTAAACATGCGGAATTTCGAATAATAATCCTACTACATAGCCCATATAGATCCGGTGTCATAAGTTTGAACCTCTAACACAAGTTCAATAACCTAATACATAACAATCTAGGGAATGCGGATAAAGTAAGAGAATAGAAGGGAGAGATCAGAGCTACGAACGCAGTGGAACTACCTCGATGCTCCGGGATATGCGTGCCTGACTGAAAATCCTCAACAAACTCAGATGCACCTAGATCTGCACGCAAGTTGGAGGGAGTAATGTGAGTACTCTGACCCAGTGAGTAATAAGCATAAATAATGAGTGAGAATAAGAAATCATAGAGAAACATAGAGTAATCTACATTGCGGCAGTTTAAAAACAAGTAATATGAAAGCGATAAACCAGTGAAATCAAAATGTGGAAATGCCAGAGCAATTAAGCAGTTAAGTGACAGATATATATAAAGAAAATCAACACACAGAACGGTACCCTATAGTACCTGCTACGACGTGCAACCCGATCCATATATTTATCGTCGACGGCGCTCACTAGGGTGTACAAACTCCGGGAGGGGCCCCTTACGGCCCAAGCGCAATAACAAGCCATCTTGTGGCACCAATCCAGGACCTCGGCCTCATATTAATATCAGAACAACACTGCTGTCGCGCGCAGCCCGATCCCATTATATCCTCACATCTGGCCCTTGGCCATATTCAGTTCAGAAATCATATAAGCCTCTCGGGCATTAGTAAAACAGTAACTCTCAACCCAAAATATCATTTAACATATCATTTTAGTTTCAAAAACCGAGTAAAAGTGATTGAGTTGTAAAAAAGTCGAAAACGGTATGACTGAGTTCAAGTAGTAAATCAAAACAGCGAGGAAATAGTGATAAAAACTCCCTGAAGGGTTCAAATAGTTGGCACGAAGCCACAAATATGACAATCAGTCCAAATAATTGTGATGACCCGGCCCGTCGTCTCGTGTGTTATTGCTCCATTTCCCCCATTTCATACTTCTTCATGTTTCATTATCGGTAGGTGTTGTGTTAGAATTGATTTGGATTGGTTTTGATAAGAAATGAGGCACTTAGTCTCTTTAAGGAAAGCTTAAGTTGGAAAAGTCAACCGAATGTTGACTATTGAGTTTGGGGGCTCGGATATGATTTTCGGTGATTCGGTTAGCTACGGGGGATGATTTGTGACTTAGGAGCGTGATCGGAATTGAATTTGGAGGCCCGGTGTAGAATTAGGCTTGAATTGGCGAAGGTAGAATTATGGCGAATTCCGGTTCATAGGTGAGATTTTGATCCTAGGGTCAGAATGGAATTCCAAGAGTTGTTGTAGCTTCGTTAGGTGATTTTGGATTTGTGTGCTAATTTTCAAGTTATTTGGACGTCGTTTGGTTGAGTTTTTTATCGGAAGTGCATTTTGGAAGTTTTGAAGAAAACATAGGCTTGAATCCGATGTGAATTGATGATTTTAGTGTAGTTTGACGTGTTTTGATGATTGGAATAAGTTTCGTATGATGTTTTGGGATATGCTGGTGCATTTAGTTGAGGTCCCGGGGGCCTCGGGGTGATTTCGGATGGTTAAACGGGAAGTTTGGACTTAGGATTTGCTGCAGAAAATACACAGCAGTTGCAAACCAAAATTGGTCATCGTGTTCCCAGGAGTAGGTTCGCGTTCGAGAAGAAGGATCTGGGGAGGCAGGTGGATTACTCTACGTATTCACGATGTATGGTTCTGCGTTCGCGGAGGAGTAGTTGGGTGTGCATCGCGTTCGCGAGGGATGAGACGCGAACGCGTATATGGAATTGAGGCTTAGGGTTTTTTGCCTTTGCGTTAGCATAAGTGCTGTCGCGTTCGCGTAAGTGGCTTTGAGAAAGCTTCGCGTTCGTGTGGTGTTGGACGCGTTCGCGAAGGGTAAAGTTGGCCAGTGGAAATTTGTGCATCGCGAACGCGAGAGGGCCCTCGCGTTCGCATAGAAGAAAATATATTTGGGCAGAAAGGTTTTAATTGATATTTCATCCGTGAGCCTATGTTATTTTTCCTCCATTGTTGAGCGATTTTGGAGCTTGAGAGAGCTAATTGAAGAGGGATTCAAGGAGGATTGATTGAAGGTAAGTTTCTTAGCCTAAATACACGAGATTATGTTAGATGTAGCATGGAAATTGGTTGAAATATATCAAAAAGGGGTAAAGCTAGGGCTTGAGTTTTTATATTCCAAATTGGAATTTGATAGGTCATTTGAGCTCAGATTTGGGAGTTCTTGATATGTACGGACTCGTGGCAAGACGAGGAATCCGGTAATGTGAGTTTTATAATTTTTCGAGAAGCGGGCCCGGGGCTCGGGTTTTGCTAGTTTCGAGATTTTTTCTATTTGTCGATTGTTTTCAATTGGGTATTGTTCCCTTGGTATATTGTAATGTATTCGCTCTGATTTTGGTTAGATTCGACACGCGTGGAGGCCGATTCATGGGTCAAAGGCGTCGCGAGCTAGAGATTTCACCGGTTCGAGGTGAGTAATACTTGTAAATGATATCCTGAGGGTTTGAAACCCCGAATTTGCACATCATAGTGTTGTATTGTGGTGACTTGCATGCCGGATATGAGCGTGGGATAGAGCACTGTTGGGGACTATGACTTGGTCTGTCCCGGTTGTTGATTTTTACCGCGTATTTGACTGAAATTATTTGTTATCATCATAATTTGGGCTGATTGCCATGTTTGGGGCTTCGTGCCAACTATGTTAACCCTTCGGGGATTGATGTCATTGTTTTTGCATTACTTGCATATTATTTGATCTCGGTCCAAGGTTTTAATACTATTTTTCAAACTCATCCATTTTTTTATAAGATTTGAAAACTTAAACAATATGTTATTAACGTTTTGAGCTGAAGACCCTCATGTTAATATTGCCCAAGTGGCTTATGTGCATTTCTCGACCGAGCATGGATCGGGCTGCGCGCCGCAGCAGTGTTATAGTGATTTCTGAATATATGGATGGCTCGGGCTGCACGCCGCAGCGATGATATATTGATATTGAGGCCGAGAGCTTGTTTAAAGCCAAGACATGGCTGATATTGCGCTTGGGCTGTAGGAGCCCCTCCGGAGTCTGTACACACCCCCAGTGAGTGCCGTCGACGTTAAATGGATCGGACTGCACGCCGTAGTGGGTACCGGAGTGTACTGTCATATGCATTGCATTGCATTCATGCTTTTGTGCATTTTTCGTTGTTGTGTTATTTCTTGAGATATTTATTTGCTGTTCTGATATTGTCTGATCACTTTTAAAGAGGATAAATTTGAGACAGTGGTAACAGTGACACTGTATGATGTAAACGGGTCAGGTAACAATGGCTGACCAGGAACAAGAATATTGCTTGTGGGGCGAGTTTATGAGCTCAACTATGCATACTTGTTTGTGCCCGAGGGGCTGACTTTTGTGCTGACTTGCACTACTTGTTCCACATTTAATTGCTTAACTGTTGGGAAAAGATATTCTCAAAAGAGGTTTTGAACTAAGTCAAGATATTTTCTAAAGGATTTTTTTTATGTTTTCCCTGTTTTCTCAATGGTACACTCTCAATGGTACACTGTACCATATAGCATGTTGACTTGCTTTATGTGGTTTATTGTTGCTCAGTTATTATTTACCCTTATTACTCATTGAGTTGGAGTACTCACTTTACTCCCGGCACCTCGTGTGCAGATGCAGGTACTTGACCACCCGGTAGCGGGTTTTGAGCTGATTGAAGATTTGTTATCATAGCGGAGCCAGGTGACCGCTAGCGTCCGCGACACCAGATCCTCCCCCTTATTTTATGTTGTTCATGTTACTTTTAGACTTTGTTCCTATTTCTAGACTTGTAGTACTTTAGTGAACTCTGTAGTAGCTCATGACTTGTGACACACCGGTCGGGCTGAGTTGGGTGGTAAATGTCGGCTATTAATGCCATTAAGTCGTATTATTCATTCATTTATGTTTGTTAACTGTTAAACGAGGCATTGTTGTTCTGTTGGCTGGCCTTGTCTTCACGAGAGGCGCCATCACAACCGGGTTTGGGAATTGGGGTCATGACAAGTTGTTATCAGAGCCTAGGTTACTAGGTCTCACGAGTCATGAGCAAGTTTAGTGGAGTATCGCAGATCGGTACAGAGACGTCTGTATTTATCCTCGAGAGGCTGCAGAACCTTTAGGAAAACTTCACTTTCTTGGAATTCTTATCGTGTGTACTTGATTCAGCTTGAGATATAACTCTTGAAATTCCTTCCACACGTCTGTGTGCGCACGTGAGCACTCAGTATCGTATGTGCCTTGATGGCTTGTGATTCCCCGATCAAGGGGCGAGATGTGATCTTCGTGAGTATATTGGGCCAGTCTGGAGGACTTGAGGCCGGATCTTTGCCTATGGCTTGAGCACCGAGGTGCTGATTGTGTGAGCAAGTGTTTTGAACTTATATGTTCGGTATTGTCCTTATTAACCGGAATGGCGATTGGATATCTATCGGATGAGTATGTTAGTACTGTGAGATGTCTCTATATGACTTGATAGTGATAAAGAAGTCTGCCGGATAATAGATGAACTGTTAAGTGTTCGATTCCTATTGTGATTCGATGTGTATGGGCACGTGAAGAATATTTTCGTGTCTCCTAGTTGGGAAGTGAAGTACATTACGTGTGGCAGTATGAGTTCAGACTCAGGAAGATTAAATGGCTGTGTTATGGGTATGATAGTGGAAGGTGTGCTGAAATACTAAATTGAGGTGAAACATGTGGGTTATCTCATGTGGAGTGTTCTTAACGGGCACGATTCTTATGTATATTGTTAGAAGATCTCATGTGTAATTAAAAGGTACGTGTTGTAATTTGAAAATTTTGGATCGCTTAAGGGAGTGGACTCAGTGGATGTGGGGATGAATGTGAGGTTTGCAGAGGATTGCAGAACTGGATGATCTGTGTTTTCACAAACTTGTAGATGATTGAGTTTAACCTCATTGTGGCATCATTAGAGTAAAAGTGTTATGAAATGTTAAGGGTATCTTGATGTATGACTTCGAGCCAAGTTGGGGAGGTTGCTGTTGATTAGCTGACTGTACGGTTATGTGCTATGTTGGTTCCGTTTCGAGATATGCTGGTGGATCAGTTCTGGTTGCAGAAATTGAGCAGGGGATGGCACGAGTGAAGCAAAATTTTGACAAAGATTATATGGTACTTTGCGGATGTGTGGAAATAATAGGATATCTTGAGCTATTGTTGATAAAGAATGCTTAGTGTAAAGAGAAGGAAGCTGCTTGGTTGTATCGGAATGAGATCATGTCCTGCGGGGTCAGAGTGCTAAGAAGGCATGAGTTGTTCTGTTTGTTAAGTCAGATAACTTACAGTTGTGTAAGAGTGAATGACTATCGAGAATGGTTTTATTGTGTCCAAGATTTGGCATGTAATAATCAGGTGTCTTAAGGTTGGGTATGTGGCTAGGGACTGTGTTTTCATTAGAAAAGATCAAGACTCGTGGTATTCTATGCTAACTATGGGATTCTATGTATCAGTGTCTGGAAAGTAATGGTAATGAGTTTCAGATTCGTAGGAAGTTCTTCGGGGTAAAGTACTCTGGAATGTGGTATTTCTGGGAACGAATGAGAGAGTATTCAGTGGCCATGGGTCTTAGACAGTGTGGTCTTATATGTGAGTCTCGTGTGGTAAGCCTGGATTGAGGCATTGTGATGCTACATCGAGGGAGAAATATCAAGTGGATGATGAACAAAAAGAGAAATTTGATAGACGGAATTGCTTGATAATAGACCGAATCGGCATGGTGAGGGTATGATCAATTTTTTGTATGTGTTCGAGGTAATGAGCTTTCTCAGGCGTTTGGCAGCAATGCTCTTGAGTTCTAATAGCTTGCTTAGCTTGGTTTAGACAGAAAGATTCAGTCCTGGCAGTTTAGCTTTTACAAATGGAGTTGGCAGAGATGTTCTTGTTGGGTTTTACCGTGGTTTGAAGATGAGTATATTGCCTATGGGCATACGAAGCATGGAACGTGTAATGATTCTTCTTTTAGATGGGATTGACGGAAGGTCTTGGCTGGATGGGTCACAGTTCAGTTTTGAAAAGAAGTTCATAAAATTCCTAGGCAACGGGTAGCCTCAGGTAACCAAGGAGATGGTACTGCTAATTGGAAGTGATTTGACGAGGGTATATGTTTCAGAAAAAGGGCAATGTGATTAAGTTGATGGCACTTCGGTAGTGTTGCGGCATCTTTCTTGATAGATCAACTGTTGATATCTGAGTTTGTTTGGTGACACAGGGGGAAATTTTAGAATACCTTTCGTGGAATGATTGGGCACTCGAGGTGTATTAGGTATTTATACTGCAGAATTTGGGATCAGGTACAGTAATTTGTGTGCTATGTGGAGCTAGAGACTGAGAGTTCTCATGTTCAGGCTATGTAGTGGTTGTGGATAGTGTATATTGGTACCGTTAGCAGCTATTGGGATTGGAGGCCCGAGTGGATCCTTCTTTGTTGGTATGTTAGATTTTGTATATGATGTTGAGCTGTAGACTGGTTGTCGCAAGGTGGGTTATTCTAGACTATGGTGCTATGGGCTATGTCGGAAAATGCCGCCGGTTGCGTGGCGAGGTGCATCGAATTATGTTATAGCAGAGTGGTTGGTATTCCAAAGATCAGCGGGCGGTTGGGAAGGATTGCTTTTCCTAATTGAGCCTTCATGATAGATGTTAGTGCAGAGGTTGCTACTATTGGGCCAGTTCCGGCATTAAGAGACTTTTCGGATGTGTATCCTAGTATGAGTTGACTCGGTTGGCTCTGAATCGTATTGTCGAGGGATAGGTTGACTCAGTCGCTGCTGAGCTTATCAACTATCTGGAGAGATCTATGAGTTGTTTTCTGCATTGCGAGACGTATGATTTACGGATTATGGGCACATATGGTGCGGTGCTATTGGGATTCATAGTGGAAGCTGAGAGTAAAACCTCAGTTGCGCTTGAGTTTTGTAGCTTATAACGCTATATGAAGGTATTTTATGTAATCAGTATGCTTACGACCGGTACTCGGTATTTTTTTGTAATGAGCAAATTTGGCTCAATGTGTATCTCCTTATATGAGATATATATATGGATCGGGTGGCAAGCCGCCATGGGTATGTATAGATCGGATGGCACACCGCCATGAGTATGTGTGGATCGGATGGCACGCTGCCATGAATATGTGTGGACTGGGTGGCACGCCGCCATGGGTATGTTATTTGGATCGGGTTGCACGTCGCAACAGTGTGATGATGGGAATAGTTTCCATATGTCGTCTTGTATGCCTTGTCTCCTGGTTCTAAGGAAAGTCCGTATTGGGTGTTGCTCGGTAAATGGTGCATTGGTTGTGTCCTTTTAGGATTGTATGGTGTATACCACTTACTTCACTATGGGTATAATGATCTGTTTGGGATCCAGATATCAATCGTACGTGGTTGTCAATTTCGAGTATAGCGACTTGAGGTGTCTCATGCGGAGCAGTGGTTGGGATAGGATCGTGCACTGTAGCGAGGCTATGTGGCGATATGACCATGCGGGTTAGATTTGTGTGCTCTATTCTATGATGTGAGATGGATTCTCAGCCTTGTGTTGTAATGGTACTGATGAGCTTGAGGTACAACCCTTTCGTTTGAGTCATTTGTCATGATTGAGTATGTTCAGACCGTCCTTCATTGGTGCGTGTATTATGCAAATTGTGGCTTAGGCCGGTGTTGAGGTGTCATATCACCAGAGTGGTGTGTCGGACCCGAAGTGATCGTGGGGGTCATTAATGGATATGAACGGATTTGGTTTCAGCTTGTTGGAAGGTTAATATCGAGGTTCGGCTCTGTCACGCCCCAAATCGAGGGACATGACCGGCGCCCGACCGGGTAGCCCCAGTCAAGCGGACCTGGGTGCCTTTCCTAACCCACGTGTTACCCCTGTATTTTTAATCACTTATTAACCAAAGGATTAAGCAGTTTATAATTGAAATCACACTTTTTCAAACATTCCCAACATGCCTAATTACTTAACAAATTTATAATTTACAAGGCCCGACATATATCTACACAAGTCCATAATCCCACGTTTTCTGTCTACGGAGCCTCTAAGATATGACAGGGATAATACAATACTTGCCGGTAACAAGGCTCCGGCTATACCTTACATAAAACCAAAATAAGACTCCAAAAAAAATATAAGTGGCATGAGCCACGCAGGGCCCCGAGAGGAAAGGGGCTCACCAAACGGCCAGTAGAAGATGAAGGAGTGCTACTGCCGATGAACTGAAGTACCTGCTATGAATCCACCTACAATCATAACACGAATGCAGCGCCCCCGGCAAAA
>MU775263.1:224004-234701 GCA_026770625.1 Nicotiana glauca | reverse complement strand
GTACTTCAAACTCAATGGTAATAAGAGCGAATAATATCTGAGCGATAAGAAAACACGTATGAGCACTCCAAAATGCTATAACAGACAGTACAAGCCTTTTACAAAAATAGTAAAACCGTAACACCGAGAAAACCCTTTAGAAAATCTCAAGCTCAGTTAAAAATCTCTTTTGCAAATATGCCTTTTCAACAGTTGCGAAAATAATTTCAACAAGTAGGGAATAATCAGAAATCTGCTCCTCGGGCTCAGTATCAACCTCTCAGCGCAGTATCAGCCCCGCGGGATCACTCCCAACTCACAAAGTACAACATCAGCCAAGACTCCCAACTCACAAAGTACAACATCAACCTCTCGGGCTAAGCATTCCTTAACATGTAACACCAGGGTATCTGGTCAACAAGGCGAGTAATAGCATGTATGCCAATGATATGTGAGTGCTAAAAATCATGCCACATAGTACAAACAGGAATGAATGCATGAATGCAATGCAATGCACATGACAGCCAGCCCGATCCATTTGGGTACCCTGCGCTCACTGGAGGTGTGTACACACTCTGGAGGGGCTCCTACAGCCCAAGCGCAATATCTTGGTCAGTCATTGTTACCTGACCGGTCAGCCATTGTTACCTGACCAATTTATATCACACAGTGTCATTGTTACCACTGTTCCAAGTATATATTACTGTGTCATTGTTACCACTGTTTCAAGTGTAACATACAGTGTCATTGTTACCACTATTTCAAGTATAACATACAGTGTCATTGTTACCACTATTTCAAGTCACTTTATAATCAATCCAGAAAATAATATAGTAAGCCCCTTGGGCATTTACAAAATAGAAGTTTCCAGCCCGAAATACATTTAAAAATGTCATTTAAGTTTTCAAACTTTAGAAGCATGGCTGAGTTTGCAAAACAATATTTAATACCTTGGACTGAAACCAAATGATATGCAAGATATGCTAAAACAGTAATATCAATCCCCAAAGGATTCACATAGTTGGCACGAAGCCCAAACATGGAAAACAACCCAAATCATAATAGCATCAAGTAGTTTTCAGTCAATCACGTAGTAAAATCAATAATCGGGACGGACCAAGTCACAATCCCCAATGGTGTTCTACCCACGCTCATACCTGGCGTGAAAGTCACCACCATACAACACTATGATGTGCTAATCCGGGGTTTCAAACACTCGAGATATCATTCACAAGTATTACTCACCTCGAACCGGTGAAATCTCTAGCTTACGACGCCCTTGCCCCTCAATTCAGCCTCCACGGGCATCGAATCTAACCAAAATCAGAGCGAATGCATTACAATATGCAAAGGGAATAATACCCAATCGAAAACAATCAAAAAATATCAAAAATCTCGAAACTAGCAAAACCCGAGGCCCGGACCCTCTTCTCAAAAAATTACAAAACTCACATTAGCGGACTCCTCGTCTCGCCATGAGTCTACCCATATCAAATTCATCAAAATCGGAGTCCATTTGACCCCTCAAATTCCAAGTTTACACTTTCTTAGGTTTCAAGCACTAACCACCATTTTTAACCCTTAAATCCTTGAATTTCAGTGATTAAATCAATGTTTTTACACCATAATAACACTATTCGAGGCTACAAATTCATACCTGATGAAATCTCCTTCGAAATCTCTCCAAATCGCCCAAAATAGCCTCTCCCCGAAGTCCAAAAATATTTTTCTAACTTCTGAAATTTCGATAACACTGTTTCATTAAACCCTCAGCATTTTTCGCTTCTGCAGGTCCCAATACCGCTTATGCGGGACAGCTTCTATGGCCATTCGACCGATTATGCGGTTCTCATTAAACTCCCCAAAAATCGCTTAAGCGATCAGGCATCCGCTTCTGCGGTTCCCCATCTTCCGCTTCTGCGGTGATTTCTCCGCTTTTCCGGACCCGCTAATGCGACCAGACTTCTGCTTTTGCGGAATCCTCCTGGGCTCCCCTTGGTCGCTTTTGCGGCTCTCCCACCGCTTATGCGGAACCACTTAAGCGGCTCCTTTTTCCACTGATGCGGAAACAGCAGAAGGCTTAAGGATTTGCTGTAACACCAAGCTTCCAACTTCCGTTTAATCATCTGAATTCACCCCGAGGCCCCCGGGACCTCAACCAAAGGCACAGACCTGATCTAATTCTTCATTAAAACTTGCTCGAATCATCAAAACGCTAACGTTAACATCAAAATCCTCAATTATGATCAAATCAAAGCCTAAATTTCTTAAAAACTTTCGAATTGTATATTCGATCAAAAACCCAACCGAACGATGTCCGAATGACCTGAAAATTTGCAGACATATCCAAAATCACCTAACGAAGCTACTGCATCTCTCGAAATTCCATTCCGAGCTTCGGATCAAAATCTCACCTATCAACCAGAATTCGCCAAAATTCCAACTTCGCCAATTCAAGCCTAATTCTACACCGGAACTCCAAAATCAATTCTGATTGCACTCCTAAGTCACAAATCACCACCCAAAACTAGTTGAATCATTGAAAATCCATTCCGAGCCCTCTAACTCATAAGTCAATATCCGGTTGACTTTTCCAAACTAACCTTCCCTTAAGGAGACTAATTGTCTCATTTCCAACCAAACTCTATCTGAATTACTTCAAATTCACCAAACACATGTAATGAAACATATAGAAGCATAAAATGGGGAAAACGGAGTAGAATACATGAGACGATGGGTCGGGTCGTCACATCCTCCCCAACTTAAACAAACACTCATCCTCGAGCGTGCCCATAGTTGTCCTAGAAGTCAACCAAGAACTGAACATCCTTACCAGGCATATACCCAGGGTGATCCCACGTTACCCTATCTCTTATAGGTCTGACAACATAACATGGCTAAAATTACCCAATCCAGTCTAGCCCATAATTCACAGAACTACCTTTTCACTTCTGGAACCATCAATACGATCAAACCTCGCACCTATACTTTGAATAGTCCCGAACCAGCTGTAATAACCCATACTTGCATCCTCAAATGAAATCACATGATATACCACATAATCCAGCACCTGAAACGATAATTTCTATTCACAGCAGTTGTCCACAATAACCATATACCGATAGAAACCTCTCAATAGCTAAAGCCCCATTCCAACACTTCATATCCTATCAATGACAATGAAACACACGGCAAACCGTAACTATTTCTCATATGAACTGCTCATGAAGCCACTCCCTTTTTGACTAATACCACAACATATTTCCGAAATCATTCTCAAAATTAGAACCTTACATCAATATTCAGAATAAACTCGAACCTCGATATTATCTTTCCAACAAGATGAAATCAAATCCGATCGTGTTCATTAATGACCCCCAATGATCACTTCAGGTCCAACACACTACTCTGGTGATATGATACATCAACACCAGCTTAACCACAACTTGCATAATACATGTGCCAATAAGAGACGGTCTAAACATACTTGAATCATGAAAATGACTCAAACGAAAGAGCTGTAACTCAAAGTCCTCAGTACCATCACAACACAAGGCTGGGACCCCGTCACACATCATAGAAATAGAATACTTGAATCTACCCCGAAGGGTCTAATCTCCACGTAGCCTCTCCACAATACGCGATCTTATCCCGACACTATTACACATGGAGCACCTCAAGTTGCAATGCTCAAAAGGGATAGCTACACACAGATTGATGTCTGAAACTAAGCAGTCCATCACATCCATAGTGAAGTAAGTAATATACACCATTCAATCCTGAAAGGACACAACTGATGTGCCATTCACCGAGTAACACCAAATACGGACTTCCTTTGGAAATCAGGAAGCAAGATATACCAAGTAACATATGGAAAACTGTTCTCAACATCACACTGCTGCGGTGTGCAACCCGATCTAGATAACATACCCATGGCGGCGTGCCATCCGATCCACACATACTCATGGCAGTGTTCCATCCGATCCACATATACTCATGGCGGTGTGCCATCCGATCCATATATATATATCTCACATAAGGAGATTAACATCGAGCCAAATTTGCCCATTACAACAAAATACCGAGTACCGGCCGTAAGCATACTGAGTGCATACAATATCTACGTATAGCGTTATAAGCTACAAACTCAAGTGCAACTGAGGCTTTCCTGTCAAATTCCATTATAAATCTCGATAGCACCGCACTATATGTGCCCACAGTCCAAAAATCATAACGCCTCATAGCACCAAAAAAGCATCTCATAGATCTCCCCAGATAACTAACAAGCTCAATAATGAGAGATTAAACCTATCCCTCAGCAATACATCTTCGGGCCAACCAAGCCATCACAATCTAAATACATAGCCAATCAGCTTACCAACAAACTCACTACCAAGAAGCCTGAAGTTGCTTCTTCCACTACTATAACTCATATAAAAGCCGTACAATATGATGCCCGACACCAAATCAATACCGAAATCCACAATCTCGCCCGGCGACATGCTCGGCCACAAGAAACGTATTTGAAAAAGAGTCCCTCAATACCGAAACTGAATCAATGGTAGAAACCACTATACTAACATCTGTCACAAAGGCCCAATTAAGGAAAGCAATCCTTCCCAGCCGTCCGTTGCAGGTACTGTTCACCCGATAGCGGGTTAGTAGTTGATTGAAGGTATTGCTATCGTAGCTAAGCAAGGTGACCGCCGACGTTCGCGGCACCGAGATTCTTCTTCTTCTTGATTTCTAGATTTTACTCTATGTATTATAGACTTTGAAGTTGTAATAAAAAGCCTCCTGGATGCTCGTGACTTGTGACACCCCGGTCGGGCTGTATTGGGTTGTATTTATATTGATTGGTATCATTAATTCATATTCGAACTGTTATATAACTAATTAACTGCTTTAAGTGGTGTTCTAAAATGGTCTGGCTAGCCTTGTCTTCACGAGAGGCGCCATCACGACTGGGTTTAGGAATTGGGTCATGACAAGTTTGTATCAGAGCGAATGCATTACAATATGTTAAGGGAATAATACCCAATCAAAAACAATCAAAAAATATCAAAAATCTCAAAACTAGCAAAACCCGAGCCCCAGGCCCACTTCTTAAAAAAATACGAAATTAACATTACCGGACTCCTCGTCTCACCATGAGTCTACCCATATCAATATCATCAAAATCGGAGTCCATTTGACCACTCAAATTCCAAGTTTACACTTTCTTAGGTTTCAAGCCCAAACCACCATTTTTAACCTTTAAATCCTTAAATTTCAGTGATTAAATCAATGTTTTTACACCATAATAACACTATTCGAGGCTACAAATTCATACTTAATGAAATCTACTTCGAAATTTCTCAAAATTGCCCAAATTCACCTCTCCCCGAAGTCTAAAAATATTTTTCTAACTTCTGAAACTTCGATAACACTGCTTCATTAAACCCTCAGCATTTTTCGCTTCTGCGGCTGATCAGTGCGGACTCAACCCTTGGGAAGAGTGGGAGCTAATAAATTTTACCCGATAGTGGTTTCGGGGTCAATTTCCTTAGGGAGCTAGTTGTGGGAGTTGAGTATTTGTGAAGTCTAGGAAGGTGTTTTAGTTCCTAATTTTGCTTCTATCATTTTTGGTTTATCCACTAAATTTATAAACTACAATTGAAACCTAAATTAAGCTATGTAATGATGCTATTTATATGAAATAAGAGAAAAGCACTAGGATTGTAGCACTTGCCTAGGTGACTAAATAACGGGTATAGAATTCTAATGCAAGGTTGATAATTTAGGGAAATATGGATAACCGTTGCACTTAGCATTCACTCTCACACCTCTAGGTAGAGAGAGTGATTATGCCCAATTGACACTCTCGAGACCAATTGGGTAGGCTAATTTGCCCAACCAATTAATGGTTCAAGTAGGGTAGTTACTCTTTCGAGGTTTAACCCGTTACTTGGGACTACCATTCTCATGGGTCCATCCCAAATTCTTGTTGAGTTAATTGTGAGGTCATAGACTCTCTTTCTCAAGAAGAGTAAAGACCCACTAAGCTAGACTTAGTGTTTGCAACCACCAAATCCAAGTGAAAACATACAATCAACCCAAATACCAAACACCCAACATCATCCAAGCACTAAGCAAAAACACCCATTAATTACCCACACTAGGGTTGAGCCACAACCCTAGCTAATGGGTTTAGCTATACATGGAAGAAGTAGAAATAGAAGAAGTACTAGATGAAATTAACATAATCATTAGTTACAATATTAATCTACTTGAATCCACGTTAATTGCAAGAGAAAATTGCCTAAAGTAGGCTAATAAAAGTTGTCTCGTGCTCAGCTGCTAAGATAGATTACAAAAACTTGACCTAAAAAAGTAAAATGTTCTATTTATACTACACAGGAAAAACCAAACAAAAATACCCCTGAGGGTCTGTTGCGGACCGCATAGAAATGTCATGCGACCGCATAGGGTAAATGGTCTTCATATTCTGGCCTCTGGACTTGAGGATGCGGATCGCGTAGAAGTGTCATGCGGACCGCGTAGAAATGGTATGCGGCCGCACTGTAGAAATCATCCCTTTTATGACTCTCTGATCTTTCACCGATGCGGACTGCACTGATTTGGTGTGCGGCCGCGTGGAATTTTGCCTTGGACTTATTAGCCTATGATCATTCTTCGTTGCGAACCGCGTAGAAATGGATGCGGTACGTGTGGAACTTCTTCAATATGTGCCTCCCTGAACTTTTCTGCGCGGCCGCATGACAAAACAGTGCGGACCGCACAGCCTGGGTTGAAACTTGATTTCTTTCTGAATCTTCCTGTGCGGCCGCACGTCAAAACATTATGGTCCGCACAGGTCATTTACTTTCCCATTTTCAGTCGTCTTTTGTTGCTTGGCAGGTTTCACTCCTTCTTTGAGCCGATTTGTGGTATTCATCTTCTAGTCGCTCAAGCCTACAATCAAGCGCAACCTGTAAGCAATTCAGGACTAATCAAGCGCGATTTATGCATAAAGCTTAAGTATGAATGGGTATAAAACATGCACAATTCATAAGTATCAGCGGTCCCAAACTTAAACCTTTGCTTGTCCTCAAGCAATTAAAATGAGACCTACCCCTCAATAGAAAACAACCAGGTAATTCCTGTTTTTTTTTTTAAAGTGACCTCAATCAAGCATCAATTGGGACTAACAATTGCCCTCAATGCAAATGTATTATTAACACATTTAATACTTTGAAAACTTATGGATCAAGTGTGATACAAGAGCCTCAAGGGTTGACACATCTCATCAAGGAACCTTTCTCAAGTACTTTGGTCATTGTGGAACCTAAACTCAAACATCCTCGACTCTCCCTAAGTGAACCTCACCTTTTAGAGTAATTGCACACAACTCAAGGTGGACGGATTCTTCGCTCATCTCTCTCAAAGAAGAGACCCTAAGTCCGTCTCTAAGTACCATATGTTTGCCCTTCATGTAAGTATCCACTAGTGTAGGCTTCCCTCAACTCAAGATCATATAGGGCTTTTTTCGGAGTCATTGTGAAGGCTTTTGGGTAAAGGTAGGATACACTTTCGTCCATATGGGTTCAATCTTCCCCTAAGCACTTCTTTTGATTCGTTTTGGCACACTTTCTTGACTCATTTGAGTATTTCTTCTTTCAAGGTGTTAGAGAGACACAATGTCACTCTTTCTTTTGCAATTCAAACCTTTCTTCTTTTTGTTCACCATTTTTCGCATCTTTTTCCACTTTTTGCTGACTTTGAGCTCCCTCTTTGGGTCTTTTTCACTTGTCTTTCTTTTTACCTTTTTCTCTTTTTCATCGTCTTCCTTTTCTTTTTGCGTTTGTGCCTTTTCTACTACATTGGTGTCTATCTTGTCTCTCCCCCAAACTTAGATATATGCCATTACTCAAGGGGAGATTTTTGGGTGTCAAGAGAGGGTTTCTTTAAAAACGGGTATAGGCTTGTAATTTTGGTTCATGAAAGAAGAAGGCTTAAGGCTCAAAGGGGTGGACTAGGGATCGTTGCATTAGTAGGTCATAAGATGGATAAAATTAGCATTTTTGGATCAAGGAGAGCCTACAATCATGTCTCAAGTCAAGTTCCACCTATTATTTCGCCTTAACAAACATTCGGGGCAAGTTTTAGACCATTGGATCGGTACTTGGGCTCACAAATCGAATTCTCGCCACACATACACTCAAGGATTGCCAAAGATAGAGTTGAGGGCCCACAACAACTTTAGTCATGATTAAAGCGCACAATGGCCCATATTTGACCACATGATGATTGCTTGGTCAACACAAGAGTCTCAAGGCCACGACTTTCACCATCCTAAATACAACTTAATGTCCTTGACCATAAGATCAAAGGCAAATGTGCTAGGCCCAAGTGAAGTTTGCATGAGGTACCCTTAACTACAAAAACTTGAAAATCAAAAAGAAAAATCAAAAACTGACTCAACCCTTAAGAAAGTTGTCACGATATCTATCATTGGGAAGAGCCACCCAGTTCACACAACACTCTACCCTTGGAAAGAACAGTGGCATTAAGAAAACCAAGGGCTTATTGCAACATCAAAGCAAAACCAAAAAGAAGCTACAAGCCAATTTTGCACTAAAATGAAGAATTTTAACGAAAATAACAAAAATAGAAAGAAAACTCAAATGATAGCCAAATGAATATGTACACACAGGGAGTAGAATATACAACTAAGGGAGTTTAAAATGAAAGTTTATATACAAGCCATCTATGTCTATGAATGTGTTGAGAATAGAAAGTATATACAGTCATCCATTTAATCAAAAACAAAAAGTAAGGCCACACTCCCACAAATAAGAGCTAGCATTGTCCCCAATGCTAACTACCAAATAAAACATCATAAAGCAAACAAAGGATATAGAGTGGCCCCTCAAGCCTCATCAGTTTCCCTGTGCTGGCCAGTGGCTCCCGTGTCCTCTGTACTGGCAGGGACCTCAAACTGGTCCCCAACTTGCTGCTGTTGTGCAGCTGGGATGGGTGCCTGCTCCGAGTCTGGCTCATCAACTGAAGGAGCACTAGAAGGACCCTCATGCTTAGGGGCGACTTATATCACAACTCCCTCCGTGTTGGGGAGTTTCCTCTTCTTCTTCGGTCTGTGCTCCTCCTGTGGCTGCTCAAATGGTGGGTCTATAGTCGACTCCTCAAATAACAAGTCTAGTAGTAGCTGATCCGCCACTAGCTTGTCCACCTGCTCCTTCAAAGCTTCCACCGACTCCCTCGAGGCCTTAGTCTTCCTCAGCTTTCTGTTCTTCTTGGCCAAGATCTTGAGTGCCTTTTTGTGCTCGCCGACTGCCTTGGCCAAGGAATCCTACTTTGCCATTATCTGCTCCTGGTTGTCCAGGATGTTCTTCAAAATCTCCTCAATAGAAGTAGGGATCTCAATAATCACTGGTGCTCGCTGAGCCTGTATAGGTGTGGTCAATGTGGATAACTTGGATGTCACTGCCGACATCCAGTTGTTCAGACTGGCTAATGAGTGTGTGAGCTGGTTGGCGGTGAATCTGTGAGTCTTTGATACCTGGATCACCGGATCAGCTGAGGTGGAAGGGGGTGTTGTAGAAGGTCCTGGGGGCACTGTAGTGGTCTCAATGGCAGCTGCGGAAGAAGTGGAGGCTTGACTCCTCTTGGCATTCTTTGGAGTGTTGGGACCTTTTTGATCATACCATGAATATAGGCTTACCGCAGGTACCTTAACATCATATTTCTTCTTTTCCACCCCCAACTCTTTGAAATACATGGTCAATGTGTTGGGAAAGGGGTAATTTATCTTTGTTTCATTGCCCACCGTGGAAATCACCCTATGCATAATATTGCCCATATTCAATGGGAATCCTTCCATGATGGAAGCAACCAATACAGCACGATCAATGGGGACGGAGTGATCATGTGTGGTCCGGTCAAGTCGATTGCACACAAATGTCAACCACCCTTTTGCTTCAAAGTTTAAGGTGTTGCGAAATATCTTCTCTTGTGCCTTGAGCCACACCGGGACTATTCCTGGAGCAGCTAAAATCTCAGCTAACCATGGCCGAGCTTCTTCTTTCAAAGCTAACTTCTCCAAGTATTGAGAGTCGTCCTTCTTCGTAAATCCTAAGAATTCATTCAAAGTTTTCCCATCAAAAAGCATGATCTTGTCCCTCACTTTTGTAGCTGTGGAGCCCCGAACTACATGGTAAACATTGCTATAAAATTCCTTTACCGTGTGCTCATTTGCCATTTTCACACGCTCTTTGAAGAGGCACCAACCCTCTCTTATACGGAATTGTTCTTGTACGTGAGGGTTGTAAGGAACTAAGTCACCATCAATGAACTGTCTCTCCGGAATCAGCTTCCTTTTTGGCCACCATTCCCTGAATCGGTGGAAGGCAACCTGACTGACGAACCTGTCCTCCCAAACCTCGAGTTTCCTGGTCCGTTCTATCCCTCCCACTTATGGTTCACCACCCTTGCTCTCATTTGATGATGAAATTACGGGCGAAGTAGAAGATTGGTCATCAGATTCTTTTTCAGCTCCGGACTCATCAGACGAGTCCGTGAGTACCACATTCACTAGCCTCTTGTAGGTGGTCACATTTGCCTGCTCAGGGGTGGATAACTTATGTGCTGGAATCTCCACAGACATGTGTGTGGGGGCTGACTCTGAAGTCACACTCCGGGAGGGGGCATACTCACTACCA
>MU775263.1:195106-222133 GCA_026770625.1 Nicotiana glauca | reverse complement strand
TGAATAAGCGCCACCACGTGGCTGTCATCGACCTTGCCCAAGTAATGTTTGACACGATTCTCATTAACCCGGAATACTTCACCATTTTGGTTTTCGAGATCAAGGGCATCGAAGGGAGTTACAAAAACCACTTCAAAGGGACCACTCCATTTGGATTTGAGCTTCCCCGGAAATAAACTTAGCCTTGAGTTGAAGAGAAGGACCATATCACCAACTTTGAATCCTTTGCCCCGAGCATACTTATCATGGAGGTACTTCATCTTGTCCTTATATAAGGACGAGCTGGAGTAAGGATGGAATTTAAACTCATCAAGCTCATTCAATTGCTCCACTCGGAGGTTGGCCGCAACATCCCATTCCAAATTTAACCTTTTCAAAGCCCACATCGCCTTATGCTTTAGTTTCACCGGGAGATGACAAGCCTTACCAAACACCAATCTATATGGAGAGATACCAATCGGGAGTCTTGTACGCTGTCCTATAAGCCCAAAGAGCATCATCCAACTTCTTTGACCAATCGGTTCTATTTGCATTCACTGTTTTGGACAAAATACTCTTAACTTCCCTATTAGAAACCTCCACTTGGCCACTTGCTTGCGGATGGTATGGGGTAGTCACCTTGTGTTAACTCTATATTTGGTGAGCGGAGAATCAAAGGCCTTGTTGCAAAAATAGGACCCCCCCATCACTAATAATAGCACGAGGGGCCAAATCTAGTGAATATCTACTTCTTCAAGAATGCCACGACACTCCGGGCTTCATTGTTGGGAAGATCCACAACTTCAACCCACTTGGAGACATAATCTACCGCCACAAGAATATACGTGTTCCCACAAGAGCTTATAAACAGGCCCAAGAAGTCAATACCACACATATCAAAAATATCAACCTCTATAATGGTGTTAAGAGGCATCTCATCCCTTTTAGAAATCCCACCGGCTCGTTGACATGCATCACACTTTTTCACCAAATTGCTTGTATCTTGAAACAAGGTCAGCCAATAAAAACCATAACTTAGAACCTTTGATGCCATTCTCACTCCCCCATGATGACCACCATAAGGAGAAGAGTGGTAAGCTTCCAATATGCTCAATTGTTCTTCTTCTGGGACACAACGACGAATTACACCATCGATGCAAATTTTGAACAAGTAGGGCTCATCCCTATAGTAATCCAAATTATCCCGCTTGAGTTTCTTCCTTTGGTTAGAAGAGAGCTCATACGGGACTATACCGGTCACAAGATAATTGGCCACATCGGCAAACCACGGCATATCATGCATAGACACCGCAAGGAGTTTTTCATCCGGAAAAGCATCATTAATTACAACACCATTGCCTGGTCTTCCTTCTTCCTCTAGCCGGGATAAGTGATCCGCGACTGGATTTTCACTTCCTTTTCTATCCACAATTTCTAGATCAAATTCTTGAAAGAGTAAAACCCATCTCATCAACCTCACCTTTGAGTCTTTCTTTGTCATCAAGTACCTAAGGGCGGCATGATCGGTATGAATGATCACTTTGGCCCCCATAAGGTATGGTCAAAATTTTTACATGGCGAACACAATAGCTAGCAACTCCTTCTCGGTGACTGTATAGTTCTTTTGAGCCTCATTCGTCATCTTGCTTGCATAGTACACCGGATGAAACATTTTATTAATTCTTTGGCCAAGTACCGCACCAACCGCTACATCACTAGCGTCACACATCAACTCGAAAGGCAAATCCCAATTTGGTGCTGTGATAATGGGAGTGATAGTCAACTTATGTTTCAACAATTCAAATGACTCCATGAACCTCTCATCAAATACGAACTTCACATCTTTTTCCAATAGTTTGCACAACGGGTTTACAACTTTTGAAAAATCCTTGATAAAGCGTCGGTAGAACCCGGCGTGGCCTAAGAAACTTCTCACCCCCTTGACAGAAGTAAGACGAGGAAGCCTTGAGATAACCTCTATCTTTTCTTTGTCAACTTCAAAACCATTTTTTGAAATTTTGTGCCCCAAGACAATCCCCTCTTGCACCATGAAGTGACATTTTTCCCAATTGAGTACAAGATTGGTCTCCTCACATCTTTTCAACACTTTGTCCAAGTTCGCTAGGCATTCTTCAAATGAGTCTCCCACCACACTAAAAATGTCCATGAAAACCTCTAGAATGTCCTCCACCATGTCGGTGAAGATTGCCATCATGCATCTTTGGAAGGTCGCTGGAGCATTAAAAAGTCCAAACGGCATCCTTGAGAAAGCGAATGTGCCATATGGACAAGTAAATGTTGTCTTTTTCTGATCCTCCGGGGCAATGAGAATTTGGTTATACCCCGAATATCCATCAAGGAAGCAATAATAGGCCCGGCCCGCTAAACGATTAAGCATTTGGTCCAAAAATGGTAGAGGGAAATGATCCTTCCTAGTGATCTTGTTGAGCTTTCTATAATACATGCACACTCTCCAACCCGTGACCGTGCGGGTCGAAATCAATTCATTGTTTGCATTTATGACAACCGTGATACCACCCTTCTTTGGAACACATTAGACTGGGGAGGTCCATGAACTATCCGATATTGGGTAGACTACACCGGCATCCAACCACTTGATAACTTCCTTCTTGACCACCTCTTGCATAGCTTCATTTAATCTTCTTTGGTGTTCAAGCGACGGCCTTGCATCTTCCTCCAAAATGATCTTATGCATGCAAAAGGCGGGGCTTATGCCCAGAATATCCACCAACGTCCATCCAATCGCCCGCTTGCACTTTTGTAAAACCGCCAAAGTGGCGTCCACCTGCAAGTTAGTTAAGCAAGACGAAATAATAACAGGCAAAGTGAAATTAGGACCCAAGTATTCATACCTGAGGTGAGGAGGAAGTGGTTTCAACTCCAACACCGGCGGCTCCTCAATAGATGGCTTTGTTGGAGGGGTCTTACGATTCTCAAGGTCCAATGATAACTTCCTAGGCTCATAAGAGTATGAGCCCATACCATGCAAAGCATTTACACATTCAATTCTCCCGGCATCATCATTAGCCTCCATGTTCAAAAGCACCGCTTCAAGTGGATCTTCAACATTGATCATTGCGCTTGTGTCATCCACTATCACCGCCGTGACAATGTCAACAAACGAGCAAACTTCGGTACTATTTGGTTGCCTCATAGATTTGCACACATGGAACACTACCTTTTCATCACCAACTCGGAAGGTCAACTCTCCCGCCTCGACATCAACCAAAGCCTTCCCTGTTGCTAGGAAAGGCCTTCCAAGAATAATTGGGACTTCAAAGTCCACCTCACAATCAAGAATCATGAAGTCGGCCGGCAAGATGAACTTATCAACTCGAACAAGGACATCGTCGATGATACCGAAAGGCCGCTTCATAGTCCTATCCTCCATTTTGAGCCTCATTGAAGTCAGGCGAGGTTTCCCAATTCCCAAAGTTTTGAACACCGAATATGGCATTAAGTTGATTCTTTCCCCCAAGTCACAAAGGTCTTTTGGAAAGTCGACGCTTCCAATAGTGCATGGTATAGTGAATGCACCGGGTTTCTCAAGCTTAGGAGCCATGGAGTGTACAATTGCGCTCACTTGATGGGTCATTTTTATAGTCTCACACTCCATTGATCTTTTCTTCGTGACCAAATCTTTCATGAATTTTGCATACCCGGGCATTTGCTCGAGTGCCTCCACTAAAGGCACATTGATAGTCAAACTCTTCATCATCTCTATGAATTTCTTGAATTGGTTATCATTCTTTTGTTTGGCCAAACGTTGAGGGTAGGGCGGAGGAGGCCTAGGAAAAGGTGCCTTGGCTTTGGGCACCTCCGGCTCGGGCATATCTATAACATGTTCCCTAGACGGGTTCGCGTTCTCTTGAGTCTCCTCCTCGATCTATTGAATGTCAATTCTCACTTCATATCTTGCACTTGTCTCCACAACATCATCAACCCCCATAGGCATATCAACATTGGGCAACTCATCTTCCTCTACTATGGCTTGATTCTCTCTTGAGGCATGCACATCACCGCCTCGTCCACTACGTGCGGTCACCGCCATCACAAGGTTGTTTTGCCCACCCTTAGGATTTATTACCGTGTCACTAGGTAGCGCACCCTTTGGGCGAGTATTTAAAGATTGTGAAATTTGTCCAAGTTGCACTTCCAAGTTGCGAATGGAAGAGTTATGTAAAGCCAATTGTGCATCCGAGTCTTGCGTCCTCTTCATCATTTGTTCAAACATGACCTCTACTCTCCCAAATTCATTTCCCGAAGAACTCGACCCTTGAGATTGATATGGTGGCGTGTTGTTTGGTTGTTGAAACATCGGGGCCTTTGAAAGCCTTGCCCCCGATTTCCTTGGCCACCATTGTTGTTCCATCCCCCTTGACCATTTTTATTGTTCCAATTGTTGTTGTTTTTTCAACTCAAATTACCACTATCATTGCCTTGATTCCCCCAATTGTTGTTTCGGTTATTCCCATTCCAATTTCTGGTGCCTTGTGATTGATTATTGTTATTCCAATTGCTACCTCCTTGTTGATTATTCCAATTCCCTTGAGATCGCCATTGTTGGTTACCTTGGTTTCCTCAATTCCCTTGGTAGTTGTTGACATATTGACAATCTTCACATTGCTCATCATAACAGTCATTTGAATAACCACTACCATCATCATAATTTTCACAATTCCCTTGTTGTTGTTTCCCTCTTTTCCTTCTTTTCATCATATTTACTCCTTCCATAGCATTGACTTGGCGCGGGTTTTGAACTTGTTGCAATTGCGCCTTTGCTAATTGGTTCATTGCTATTGTAAGTTTGGCAATGGCTTGACCGTGGTCATGCAACTCTTTATGCAAATGTATAACATTAGGATCACCTTGAGGAACATTCGCCCGACTTTGCCATGCCGAAAAATTATCGGCCATTTCATCCAACACTTCACATGCTTCATTGTACGAGAGCTTCATAAAATTTCCACCCGCTAATTGGTTCACAATACATTGGTTTGTTGTGTTGATGCCTCTATAGAATGTTTGTTGGATCATCACATCGGTTATATCATTATTTGGACACTCCTTTACCATAGTTCTAAACCTCTCCCATATTTCATGCAAAGGCTATGTTGGTTCTTGTTTGAAGGCCAAAATCTCATCATGGAGTGCCTCCATATGACTTGGAGAAAAGAACTTGGCAATGAACTTGTCTGCCAATTCATCCCATGTAGTAATTGAATGATTCGGTAATCTCTCCAACCAATCGAGTGCTTTACCCCGAAGAGAGAACGAGAAAAGCCTAAATCACAAAGTATATTCGGACACATTGGTCTGTTTACTTCCCCAACAAGTATCAACGAACCCCTTCAAGTGCTTGTATGCATTTTGATCGAAGGCACCCGTAAAATACTCTCTTTGTTCGAGAAGTGTCAACATAACATTGGTGATTTGAAAATTCCCCGCCCGGATTCGGGGAGGAACTATGGAACTTGCATAACCTTGGTTAGGAAGGACCTTTGGATCAACTCTTGGTGGAGGCGGAGGAGGGTCTGGAAGTGCATCATTAGGATTTGCATTAGCATTTCTACCTCTCTGTGGCATTTATGGTACCTGAAGTTCCTCTTGTTAAACTTCATCAACCTCCTCCCCCGCGACCACATTGTCAAGAGGGACATTCCTGTTTAAAGCCATGTGTACCTGTTGGTTCGACACAAATAATGTTAGTAAAAAGAAGGAAAGAGAAGCAAAACACAAAACTAGCTACACAAATAGTTAACACCGTAAGCTCCCCGGCAACGGCGCCAAAAAGTGATCGGTGCGGACTCAACCCTTGGGAAGAGTGGGCGCTAACAACTTTTACCCGATAGTGGTTTCGGGGTCAATTTCCTCAGGGAGCTAGTTATGGGAGTTGAGTATTTGTGAAGTCTAGGAAGGTGTTTTGGCTCCTAATTTTGCTTCTATCATTTTTGGTTTATCCACTAAATTTATAAACTACAATTGTAAACTAAATTAAGCTAAGTAATGATGCTATTTATATGAAATAAGAGAAAAGCACTAGGGTTGTAGCACTTGCCTAGGTGACTAAATAACGGGTATAGAATTCTAATGCAAGGATGATAATTTAGGGAAATATGGATAACCGTTGCACTTAGCATTCACTCTCACACCTCTAGGTAGAGAGAGTGATTATGCCCAATTGACTCTCTCGAGACCAATTGGGTAGGCTAATTTTCCCAAGCAGCTAATGGTTCAAGTAGGGCAGTTACTCTCTCGAGGTTTAACCCGTTATTTGGGACTACCATTCTCATGAGTCCATCCCAAATTCTTGTTGAGTTAATTGTGAGGTCATAGACTCTCTTTCTCAAGAAGAGTAAAGACCCACTAATCTAGACTTAGTGTTTGCAACCACCAAATCCAAGTGAAAACATACAATCAATCCAAATACCAAACACCTAACATCATCCAAGCACTAAGCAAAAACACCCATTAATTACCCACACTATGGTTGAGCCACAACCCTAGATAATGGGTTTAGCTAGACATGGAAGAAGTAGAAATAGAAGAAGTACTAGAAGAAATTAACATAATCATTAGTTACAGGATTAATCTACTTGAATCCACGTTAATTGCAAGAGAAAGTTTCCTAAAGTAGGCTAATAAAAGTTGTCTCATGCTCAGCTGCTCAGCTAGAGTACAAAAACTTGACCTAAAAAAGAAAAATGTTCTATTCATACTACACAGGAAAAATTGGACAAAAATACCGTTGAGGGTCTGTTGCGGACCGCATAGAAATGTCATGCGGCCGCATAGGGTAAATGGTCTTCATATTCTGGCCTCTGGACTTGAGGATGCGGACCGTGTAGAAGTGTCACGCGACCGCATAGGTAAGGTCATGCGGACCGCATAGAAATGGTACGTGGTCGCACTGTAGAAATCATCCCTTTTACGACTCTCTGATCTTTCACCCATGCGGACCGCACTGATTTGGTGTGCGCCCGCGTGGAATTTTGCCTTGGATTTATTAGCCTCTGATCATTCTTCGTTGCGGACTGCGTAGAAATGGATGCGGTCAGTGTGGAACTTCTTCAAAATGTGCCTCTCTGAACTTTTCTGCGCGGCCGCATGACAAAAACGTGCGGACCGCGTAGCCTGGGCTGAAACTTGATTTCTTTCTGAATCTTCCTGTACGGCCGCACGTCAAAACATTGCGGTCCGCACAGGTCATCTACTTTCTCATTTTCAGTCGTCTTTTGCTGCTTGGTAGGTTTCACTCCTTCTTTGAGCTGATTTGTGGTATTCATCATCTAGTCGCTCAAACCTGCAATCAAGCGCAACTTGTAAGCAATTCAGGACTAATCAAGCACGATTTATACATAAAGTTTAGGTAAGAATGGGTATAAAACATGCACAATTCATAGGTATCAGTGGTCCCGATACCGCTTACGCGGGACCACTTCTGCGGCCATTCGACCGCTTATGCGGTTCTCATTAAACTCCCCAGAAATTGCTTATGCGATCAGGCATCCGCTTCTGCGGTTCCCCATCTTCCGCTTCTGCGGTGATTTCTCTACTTTTGCGGACCCGCTAACGCGACCAGACTTCTATTTTTGCAAAATCCTCCTGGGCTCCCCTTGGCTGCTTCTATGGCTCTCCTACCGCATCTGCGGAACCGCTTAAACGGCTCCTTTTTCCGCAGATGCGAAAATAGCAAAAGGCTTAAGGATCTGCTGCAACACCAAGCTTCCAACTTCCGTTTAATCATCTGAATTCACCCCGAGGCTCATGGGACCTCAACCAAATGCACAAACATGATTTAATACTTCATTCAAATTTGCTTGAATCATCAAAATGTTAACTTTAACATCAAAATCCTCAATTATGATCAAATCAAAGCCTAAATTTCTTAAAAACTTCCGAATTGCATATTCGATCAAAAACTTAATCGAACGATGTCCGAATGACCTGAAAATTTGTAGACATATCCAAATCACCTAACGAAGCTACTGCAACTTCGGAATTCAATTCCGACCCTCGGATCAAAATCTCACCTATCAACCGGAATTCGCCAAAATTCCAACTTTGTCAATTCAAGCTTAATTCTACACCGAAACTCCGAAATCAATTTCGATTGGACTCCTAAGTCACAAATCACCACCCGAAACTAGTCGAATTGTCGGAAATCCATTCCGAGCCCTCTAACTCATAAGTCAATATCCGGTTGACTTTTCCAAACTAAACTTCCCTTAAGGAGACTAATTGTCTCATTTCCAGTCAAACTCTATCCGAATTACTTCAAATTCACCAGACACATGTAATGAAATATATAGAAGCATAAAACGGGGAAAATGGAGCAGAATACATAAGACGACGGGTCCGGTCATCACAGCACTATACATACTGCGGCGTGCAGTCTGATCCATATAATATATCACTACGGCATGTAGTCCGATCCTTATAATATACTACTGCGGCGTGCAGTCGGATCCATATAATATACTACTACAGTGTGCAGTCTGATCCATATATGTATATATATTGTTGCGGCGTGGAACCCGATCTGGTATATATCAAATACCCTTACTATAGGTCCTTGATCCCTCTAAGTCAGTATTGACTTGGCCTCTCGGGCCTACTCAGCTGTGACGGGGTTTTCGAACCCCAGGTATTTCTCATTTGGAATACCAATTTCTAAATCCGGTTCATATTATGTTTAACAATTAAGGACATGACTGAGGGTATGATTTCGACAAGTAAAGTGAGGTCAACTAGTACAAAATACCCCCTAAGGGTTCTACAGATCGGCACAAGGCCCCAAACATGGCAATTAGCCCAGAATATACTGATATTAATTAAGTCTCAATCAAAAATACAGTAGAGTCATCAATCGTGATGGACCGAGTCCAAATCCCCAGCTGTAACAAACCCCACGCTCTTCTACACGTAGATAACATGCCCATAGGATTTGTTTAATAAAAATTCTGTATGTTTTACTCCCACGTTTAGATATCCTGCATGCCTATAGGATCTGTTTAATAAGTTCTTCTTGTTTTACTTCCATACTTAGAAATCTTTCCTATAGGATCTAATGGCTATAATCAGAAGTTATATTTACAAGGTTAAAATCAACTTCGAAATTAGATGTCAGACCTATTAGTTTAATGTCAATATTTTATAGAAATCATGCCTATAGGAATTTCGTGGTGATCAAATAAGTCTTGCCTACTCCACTTCATTAAATACCACACATATAGGATCAAATCAGCCTTTAATACTAGATACCATGTTTGTAGGGATTAAAATCAGCAACAATAGAGATTATGTCTATAAGATTTGAAACTAGTTTAGTTAAAAATTAGTTTGACTATTTTGAATCAGTTTAAACAATTTACTCTTTTCCTTTAATGCGGTCTAGAAGGCATGCCTATAGGACCCAAATTACTTGTTTAAAATTGTTACTGCTTTGCCATTTCGAATCAGTAATAGATTTCACACTTATAGGATATCATCAATACACACTTAGACAAGCATTAGGTAATAATGATAAAACTGAATCCGCCTTTGTTTAATTAGCAACTGCTACAACCAGCAGGCAGGCCTGATTCGGACTTCTTATCTGAGTTATGTAATAAATTGGTCTGCTTCAACAACTAAAACTCCCCTTATTATTGCTTTAAATTATGACCCTAAATGTGTTTTAAGCCATGCTATTTATGTGTTTTACTTGAGGAGATATATATGAGCCTACATGTTTCCCCTAATATGTAGTCATATGTGTTTTGAATGTCACCTTAGTCTTTTTACCTTTAAAACCCCAAGAGTCAGCCTAATAACCTCCCTCTTATAAGCTTAGTAGTCCTAAATTCCTCCGAGACTGATAGGAATGGGACGGGTAATAGCATGCAATAGAGGTCGAGACCAATCCGCGCTTTAATACTTTAACGGGGTGGGAAGGGTAGATATGGATATGATGACTGGTGCACTAATACCATGTGTAGCCCCTCTTTGAGGAGTGATTACCGGGTATTGCATTGATGTTATCCATATTACAAATAAACTGACCCCCTTTATATTCGTTAGCATGCTTAGTTATAAATTTTTCAAAACTTTGTTTTATTTTATCATTTCCAAACACTTGTGCATTTAAAATCCCCTCTTACGTGAGTCTTGTTTGTTTACTTGTTAATTGCACAAATACACAAGAACTATTTGGCCGGGAACCACACTAGTGGATCCTGAGGCGTGCCTAACACATTCCCCTAGGGATAATTTCAAGCCCTAACCCTATCTCTGGTTATCAAAAATGTAGTTGTAGTTGAACCCCATAGGTGCCCTAACGCACCTTAAAATTGTTAGGTGGCGACTCTTCAAATTGTAAAGCCCCTTTTTCCGAAAGGAAAGAGTTGTCCCAACTGAATGTCATAAACCCAATTTTCACGGAGGAAAAAGGGGGCGCGACAATATGGTGGAAACTTCTTCAAGAGTCACCTCAATCCTAGCTTCATAGCTCCAAAAATGCAAAAATAGTTGAAACCCTCGAAATAGAGTATTTTATATTCTGCCCAGGCCTCCTCTTTCGCAAATGCGGGATAACCATCGTGTTCGTGATGAAAAAAACACCAGCCACCAAAATGCTCTATGTATTCAGGGCACAAGCCTCACGAACATGATACACACTGGAGCCGGCTCGCGAACATGATGAAGAAATTTCATCTACTCCAACCCCTAGCTCAACTCTACGCGAACGCGAAAAGACTAGCCCCAACTCTTCTCGAACGGGGACCAATATTCGCAAACGCGATGAAGAAAATGCCACTGCCATCGAAATAGATTATGCATTTGTGACACTTGCCTTGTGAACGCGATGGAGGACTGAGATACCAGACATCAGAATACACTAGCACAGAAAACATGAAGAGATATTGCCCAAAATCAATCTGAAACACGGTCGAGCCCCATGGGACCCCGTCCGAATATGCCAAAAATTCCTATAACATAACACGTACTTAGTCGAGGCCTCAAATTACATCAAATAACTCCAAAAACATGAACCACGCCTCAATTCAAAACCAATGAACTTGAAACTTCAAACTTCCACAACTGATGTCGAAACCTTTCAAATCACGTCGGATTGACCTCAAATTTTGCACACAAGTAACATTTTTTTGACATTACGGACCTTTTCTAACTTCCAAAATTTGAATTCGACCCTGATATCAAAAATTTCACACCTAGTCAACCATTTCAAAATTCCAACTTTTGTCATTTCAAGCCAAATTCCACTACGGACCTCCAAATCTCAATCTGTATATGATCCTAAGTCCAAAATCACCCAACGAAGCTAACAGAACCATCATAAATCCATCCGAGCTCAAATATTAAAAGTCAAACTTGGTCAAACCTTTCAAATTTTTAAAGCTTCTAGCTTAGAATCATTCTTCCAAATTAATTCCGAATAACAAGAGAACCAAAATAGATGATTCACATAAGTCATAATACATCATACGGAGATAGCTATGCCTGAGAACTAGCAAGGGAAGTGCAAATGCTCAAAATAACCGATCGGGTCATTACTGTTAATACCTAATTTTTTCCTATATATTTTAATATGCATAAATACCTTAAAATAATATATACATGCATATATGCATGCACAAGGTTTTTATAATTTTCCATAAATTTAGGGATTTAAAATTGATGTACTTCCCTCCCTTTTATTCATAAAATCCCTAATAATTATTTCTCAAATTATTGTTATGGTAATTTAGTCATTTAATTTCCATAATTATGCCAAAATATGGTTGATATTTTTAATGTATTTTTATAATTACATTTGGTATTTGCTTAGCTAAATAGCATATAATTGCAATGTTAGCCCTTTGAACATATAATTACATTTTACATGTGTAAAATTGGTCCCTATATTTTTAAAATGATAAACATATGTTTTAAATTATTTTTGTACATAAAATTATTTTTAGAAAACTATTTATTATTTATTATAAATTAAATGGGTGAAAAATTATAGCTAGATTGACATTTCGATTATAGCCTCAATTGAACCCAACCCCAACCCAATTTCATACCCCAATTACCCGACCCAGACCCTATACATATTCAGTCGACACGGAATTCATTAAATCCTAGCCGTTGATCTCCTAGATCAATGACCCGTATCATTTCCTTCCTTTTTTAATTCCTAACACCCCCTAACCCTAGTCATTCCCTACAGCCTGCCACCATCAGATGCTCTCATCTCCTCTCTTCTCTCAACCTAACCCTAACACCCTTTCAACCGCCTCCCTTCTACTATCTTCTCCAGTGACCACCCTTCAACCCCAAGCCTCCAATGGCCCCTCCATCGCTCATTCATCTTCTCTGAGGCCTTCAAGGGCTATGGGCCACGCCGACTTATATCTAGGGGTTGTTTTTTTGGCTGTTCATGGCTACTCTGGTGTGATTTTGAGCAAAATCACATTGTATTGGTTACGGTCTCTGAAGTGCTAAGTAGGTACTTTCATCTTTATTTGGGTTTCAATCTAAGTAGGTTCTTTCATCTTTATTTGGGTTTCTTTTGAAACCCTAATTTCTGTTTACATCTCTTAGATCTATGCGATTTTTTAAATGATTTGGGCATGTTCCTTTGATGTTTTACATGACTCTTGAATCTCTTTCACAAAATCATCGATTTCCAGTTGTTTTTACCTTATTCTAAAGTTGGGGTTTTTTGAAACTTTTCTACACTTTGTTTAAATCGATTCTTTATGTTTCAACTTCTATCCTCTGCATATCTCGAATGATTCTATGTTTTTACTACTTTCTTCAACTCGCCTATGTTAAAATCCCTATATTTCTAGATTTTTTCTTGTTTGATTTTGTGTGTTATCATGACTACTCGATTCTTGTCAAGTTTCTGTGGTTACTTTGCTCCGAATATGTTCTTACTGAGTCCTTAGCCTATACCACTTCTATGTGATTATGTCTATTGATTGTTCAAGACTTGCCTCTTTCTATTGTTAACCCTGCCTACTTGCTACGTCTAATTGTTCTAACTCTATTTATAGCTTGAGCATGAAATCATAACTTCCTCTTGATTGATTCTGATTTCCTTATTTTTATGATTTGATTGAAATATTTTCTTTAAACCTTAAATTTCTACCTCGTCTGTTTAAATTAACTGATTCTCCTACCTTATTTGATGTAGTACTTTATTCTTACTAAGCCATTTCCTTAATTGGAGTTTTCTGAACTAGCCCTAATTGCTTGCCTTATACTTACTAAATTTGATTCTTTCCGTATTAGTCATATACTAATTCCTTGCCTTATATGCTACTTGTTCTTACCGTTTGAATTAACTCCCTTAACTTAAGGGAGTACTTACCTTGATTTCCTGACTGATTGATTCTGAGTTCCTTAATTATTAATGGACTTTGATTTATACCTTATTTACTACCTGCTTTCAAACTATAAATACCCTAGTCTTTCATTAGCACAACACACGAACTCTTGGTTCAAAAACTACCTCTCACACTTAAACTTCTGCTCTATTTTTTACTACTTGCTACTGCTCTAAGTTAGCCGGCTGCAAGCCAAGGCTAACCATGGTGTTCCCATGTTCTTTCACTTTTCTTACTATCCCCTTTACTGGTATGTTCTAGTTTTAATTCAAAGTTCCAACAAAAATATGATTTTCTTATTGCTTCAGTTCATCTTGTTTCTAGTTTGCTTCTATTTGTGGTTTTGTTGTGAAACTTGTAGTTGATGGTTACATAATTAGCATGCTATTATGTCCTCCCCTTTCTTGAGATCAGTGTATTCCCCTTCATATGTGTTTCTGAGCATGTCTTACCAACTATCTCTTACTTGTTGTGTACTTACCATCATATGTTCCATGAATCCCCAAATCACTATCAGCCATGTATGTGATTTTGTTCTTTATGTCTGTTTTTGTGACTATGCCTGGTCAGCTATTTCTGAGCATGTCTATACAACCCATTGATCCCTGTTTGTGACTACTTAATTTACTTTTATTTTGTGACTACTGGCTATGTACAAACTTGTCCTAAGGTGTTTGGATTTTTGTCCATTTCTTCAATCTCTTTTCAAGTAGTCTATGTTGTTTTACTAAATTACTTTCAAATAGACTTTTGTTTTAATACAGTTTTTCACTAAAAACTCTTAATTTGTGTTAATCACTTTCACTCTACTCATAAGTCAATAAGTTCTGCCCCCTCCAGTATGTGTACTACCTTGGGATCCTCTTGAAAACCCTCTGAACTCTGGCATTCTGAGGCTGGCCCTTCCACGCTGCACTTGTTCAATTTTTGGTTACCAAGTCTAGGTGTAAGCACTACCCGGGATCCTTGATATCCTTCGGGAACTTTGATGCAACCTAGACTATATCATTATTTATGGAATTGAGGCATTTGAGTCCATTGGAGGATTTGGGAATCCGGGCCTAATAGAAGGCTCCCTATAGAATAGCTTCTTATTTTTCTTATTTACTTATAATTCATTCATTGGTATATAATAACTTGTAAACAAATATTGGGGTACTTAGTGAAAAGGGACGGGTAGATACATGTGTGTGTGGTAATACATGTAGAAATCATGCTCATAGGACTTTATGTTTAAAATGTGATCACTTTATCAAGTAGAGATCATGCTCATAGGGCTTTAAAGTTTAATTTGATTTGCCTTATCAAATAAAATTCATGCTCATAGGACTTTCTCTGATTGCTTTATCAAGTAGAAATCATGCTCATAGGGCTTTACAGTTTAATTTGCCTTATCAAATAGAAGTCATGCTTATAGGACTTTATGTTTAAAATCTGATTGCTTTACCAAGTAGAGATCATGTTCATAGGGTTTTACATCTCATCATGTTTATCTCACCGTTCTAGAAACCATGCTTATAGGTTTCAAATAATTTCGTAATAAAATTAGGCCTTCAATGTCTTAAAATCGGCTTAACCATCAGATGCCATGCCTATAGGATATAGTTTTAACCTAGATTTTGTTATAACAAGTGTTTATGTATGTTTCTCTACCTACAAACCCTTAAAATAAGTATCAAAAGTAAGATATCATGATAATGGGGAACCATATTCGAAATTATGCATGTCAACCTAAACTAGTCTAAATAAATCAACTTAGTCCACGTTTAGTCATTTCTAGATTGGATTAAGTATTTTATATTTCCTAAAACAAGTTCTCTAAGACTGACTCAATCTATGATTAGATATCATGCCTATAAGTATTACAGAAATCCGCTTCAAAACCTGCTTTGTTTCACTATATAAATGTACTAATTAGTGTTCCGCGTATAGGCAAGCCTTTAGGGCGTTTTCTAAATTGCAACTCTGAAACTGTTTCAATTGCTTAATGTGTTTCTGATCCTAACAGGCTTTTAAATATAAATAGGCAACTGCTAGGGTTCCTATTCCTGAGTCTAAAACAAAATGCTTGTGTTCTACATATTCACGTAGACCATCTTGCCTAAGATATTGTCTAACAAAAGCCCGTACTTATACTTGAGTTGTGATGTTTATGTGCTTTGTTTGAGGAGGAAATTCTGAGCCTCTAATTGCTCCCTTTTGAGTGTTGAAAGTCTTAAGTGTTTTGCTTGTCGCCTTAGAATTTTTACCTTTTAATATCTTAGGGGTCCGTCAAGAACCACCTATAAGTAGAGGTCCTAACACCTTCCAGGACCATTAATAAGGGACGGGTAGCAGCACGCAATAGAAATTGCTGACCAAACACTCGCTTTGCATGACCAATAAAGGGATGTGAAGGGTAGATATGTGATATGATGACTACACGCTAATGTCACATATAGCCCCTCATCGAGGAGTGTTTACCGGACATTGTGTGGGTGATCCTATAGGCTAACTAACCTAGGACCCCTCCTTTGCCCAAAATTCTTTTTTCTATTTAAACCTATGTTTATAACTTAGTTTAAACTCTCCATTCTATTACTTGAATTACCTAACATGTTCTACTTGCAACCTATTTGATTCAACTCTTTACTTGTATAGACTAATTTGTGAATATAAGTTTGGCCGAGACCCATAGTTGTGGATCAAAAAGGGTGTCTAATACCTCCCTTCAAGGTTACTTCGAGCCCTTACCCTAGTCTCTGGTAATTCAAACCAATTCAAGAGTATCATTATAGGTGCCCTAATGCACCATAATTCTTTAGGTGGTGACTCTTTAAAATAACCAGTTTCCAAAAAGGAAATGAGTTATCACACCCCATGGAATGTCGAAACCCGGACCTCTCTCTGCTAGGAGGGGAAAAAGGGGGCGCGACAGTTACACCATTATACTTGGGAATGTCGGTCATTCAGAATCTCTTCAGGATTGGCTTTGGCGCTGCACTCGGGGGAAAGGTTTCTGAATAATTTTTTTAGAATCCGACCCTTTCAGTATTAGAGGCGCTCTGGGATATTATCGACTTTGGAATTATAAGCTTCCACCTTCTTGTAGTTGGCCTCTTAAATTAAAGAGAGAATAAATGATCAAACTGATTGCGATGGAACAATCATGCCTGGTTTTAAGTTGAACACTAAAAACTGGCTCTGATCGAGCATGTGATATGAGCTTGGTTGCAATTAAAGGAGAGAGTAACTTAAGAACACTTTGAATAATAGCTAGAAGACACAATTGAACTTGTATTGCTTTGATGTGTGTGTCAATAGTGGTTTAAAATAAAAATGTTCTCCCCTTTATATAGTAGGGAAATTTCAATAGTCTAAAAAAGTTAAAAACTTTCTTTTTCAGTAAATGTCCATCTGCAGTTGACATCAGACGGGATTTATGCGGTAATATCCGATTGAGGACTAGTATTACGGCTACCTGCTTGTCATGATCAATTGTTTCTCTTTTTCCTTGGTCTCAAAACTTTACGACACAATTACAACCCATGTCATTTGGCCTAACAACCCAACCAAAAATGGCCCACATTTGAAGCTCTTACCCTATTTTACTCATGTTGTACATAACTTGAAAGTAACCTTTCAGCCTTTAGCCCACTATTAAAGACATACTTTTAGGGGTTTTATTATTTTCTTCTTTCTTCATTCCCTTCTCTCTCACAGCCTCTTACTTTTTTCTTTCTAACCCACATAGATCCCCTCATCCTCTCTTAACCTAGCCCCTGTTATTCCCCCTCCTCTATCCCCAACGCAGTTCTACCATTAATGGCTCGAAGAAGGCTCGGGCTCATACTCCGTCATCCATGGTGGCAAGTAGAAGAATATTAAAGAAAAGAAACATGAAAATACACACAGATATGAAAATAAATAGCTCTCAAACTTAATTTGCACCAAAAAATAACCACTAATGTTGGAAGATTTTGAAGTTTGAAGTTCTGGTAATTATTATTATGACCTTGAAGTCTCGAATCTGAAATTGGGTTTGGATAAAAATCATAACTATGTAGCAGTTTGTATCAACAATTTATATTAGTGTATAATTGTGTAAATGGATATACAAACACCTCTTATACACTATTATACATGTTTATACAAGTTATATAGTATTGTATAATTGTGTATAAATGTGTATATTTGTGTATAATATTGTATAATTATATATTTTTTCAGTTTATAAAGATGTATATACATTTTTAGTGTGTAAGAGGCCTCTACATAAGTTCGACACTTCCTTCTCTTCTTCTTTTTCGTGTAATGTGATGTATGAGCGTTGGAGGGATTCTACAATTCAATTACCAAGTTTTTCTTTTTCTTTTATCTTGTTGGATTGCTTCAGCAATTGCACATAAAAGTATTTGAATTTCTTACCTTCAGATAATATGTATTATTCAAGATTTTTGAGTAGTGTTGTGGATGATTTACATTTTTTTTTTAATCAAATGCTTAATAATCAAAGGAAATCAACAGAATGAAAATAATTGGTTGTATACAGAGGGGGCAAAATAAGCTGTCTTTCCGGAATTAGCTTATTATTTTTTTGGGCTATAGATTTACAAAGTGATATCTAAGCTACTATGTTGCAAGTCGGGTGTGTGGGTTGTATTTATGTGAAATTATTCCAAACTTTACTTGGTCCGAATCCATTGTTTAGCCGTGCCCAATTCCGAGTGCACCGTTCATCCCCTCGGGCTCCAAAAAGAGGTGCCCTTCGGCTTCACTCGAGATTGCGTTGGATGAGGCTTCCCTCTCGTTTTTTATTGGGAATCGGGGGCAACATTATCCTCCATTTTGCCCCTACACAAATTATTCCATAACTAATGAACATCATAGGCATCATTACAAGAAAAGACTTGCACCAAGGAAAATTGGCTAAATAACAGCCGAAAAATTTGAAGTCATCAGCGATCACTAATAGCCTAGCCGTATGACCAGATTCCAATCCAATCATTAAAATACTTTTAGTTACTAAATGTCATTCCGGTCGTTACAAACTTTAGATTGTTAGAAGTGCTTTCAGTGACCGAATTTTACTTTGCTAATAGTTTGTTAACTTTAAACAACCAAAAAACTATCATTGTATGTTATTATTGGAAAGATATAAAACTCACTATATCTATATATACAAATACACACCCAAAAACATACAAAATAATCAATATTCATATAAAATTTAATAATTAATTACAGAGAACAAAGCAGTCGAATATCACAAATATAGTTCTAAGTTCTAAAATTGGACTGTATTCGTCGTATTAGTCAAGTCCTATCAAAAGAGAAAATAGGATTGTAACATGTACAAACGGAACTTCTTTAAATAACTACACCAACAAAACAGAAAAGAGGTTCCTTTGGTGCTTCAGTTGCACTTTTCGAGGACGGATATCTTCAAACTTCAAATCCTTCTGTTAAATGAACAAATTCATATTAGTTTAGTAAGACAACTACTAAAGGCGGCAAGCAAAATTTAAATGGACTTTCCAAAGAAAGCATCAGAATTTATTCGACAAGAGAACTCCACGATGCGCGTCTTGACTAATTCTACAACGTAATTGCTACTTCCTAACCTCCCATCACCACAAGTACTTTGGCAAGTTCTCACATTGATAACAGCTTGAATCACTACTCCAACATACAACATCTCTATAAGGCAATTTGTCAGAAACCTCAAAGCATTATCTCTGCTGGACGATGGTCTCTCATGGTTTTCACCAATTTCATGATTACTAGGCCACACGCTTGGGTGCATGATTGATCTGCAATATACTTAATTCATTTCCGTAAGTTACATTTTCCTGGTTACGGCTGTCAGTGTAGACGCCATCATAATTTTCAATTTTTCACAAAGCAGTGGAGGATATCAAAGGTATTTCATATTGATTTATATGAAGTATGGTAAACTACACCTGGATGTTCTAATCTGTCACAGCAAATTTTGTCCGGAATGTTAGCTCGTATCATTAAGAATGGGAGAATCTAGCTGCTGGAGCATAAAAGGGCAGCCTGGTGCATTAAGCTCCTGCTATGCGCGAAGTCCAGGAGGGGCCCGACCACAAGGGTCTAATATTACATAACTTTATCTGCAAGAGGTTGTTTCCACAGCTCGAACACGTGACCTTCCTGCTGAAACCTAGCATACTGATATCATGACTCTTCTGTTCAATCCAAAGGTGGCCCTTTCATAAAGCAACAGCTTTAGGCCCCATATTTGTGGAGACCCCATTTTTTATTACATCTAAAAGACTATGTATAAGTTTTTAAAAAGTTTTGTAAAGTTAAAAAGTTTGATTTATTTCTTTAACAAATATAGAGAAGAAGAATTTGCAACTGCTATCGAACCCGAATTTCGTAAGAAACACATGATATATAACAAGTAACAATTTGAGCGAATGTTGATAATGAAATTTCAAAATCTTTCGAAGAGTCCTTTAGAGTTTATTACTTTTATACATAATAGATTCACTTCAAAATAGATTTCAAATAATTCAAGCATATGAAAATATTTTGGTTTTCTACTTGGCAGTAAAAACTAAGATCACTAGATGTTGGAAATTTGAAAAAATATTGCCTTAATCTTGAACGTTCCTTAAAGCATAATAATCAGTTCGATATTAATGGTTTAAATTTATTTTCTGAATTAACAGTATTAAGGATAATAGTACAATTAGTAGATAAAAGTTTAATTAATATATTTAACCAAATAAAAAAATTTAATTCTTTTTCAAATGTCTCAATTTCTTATGGAATAGTGTTAATAACTCATATTACCGTTGCTTCAGCGTAAAGAAGTTTTCAAAATTAAAATTAAAAAAATTTTACCTAAGAACGACAATCTAACAAGAAAGGTTAAATGGATTAGTTGTATAGTCAGTTGAGAAATACTTATTAAGGGTTATTGATTATAAGAAAATCATTAATAACTTTGTATCTATGAAAAACTAGAAAAAAATAGACTTTAAATAAATAATATAAAAAAAAGTTAAGGCCCCTCGTAAAGTTTGGATTTAGGCCACAAAATTCGTCGGGCCGCCCCCCGTTCAATCTATTGGTATATGGATTAGGCTCCCTACTTATCCTGTTCACTGCTTAACGTATGCAATTCCATCACGTTGGAAAGATATGAGCCCCCATGTTTTGTCATCGCAGTTCTAAATCATATGGTATTTTTTAGAAAAGGAGAAAGAATAAAACTTGCCCTCAGATGTCACGAAGGACTGCCAGGCAGGAACTTATCAAAAGGTTGGTTGCGATCTAAAATGCTCGCCAATTCCCTCTGTAATAGAATCCCACTATCACGTATGCCTGATGCCTAACTCATTGTTGTGTACTCAGTACTCCTTATGATCCTTCTTCCTCAAGCTCATAAGTGATACGAGAGGTTGAGAAATCAAGAAAGAGAAGAATGCCAGCAAAAGGAAACTTGTCCGTTGAAATAACGAGAGAAATTCTGTAGGCAATCAACAAAAAGATCTGACGCCCACATATTACCAAAGTAGCACAAGATCAGGAAATTTGTACCATAACGAATAACAAAAATCTATAGGCAATTTCTAGCCATGATTTTATTTGTAACAAATTGGAATGTACGTTTTCGATTATCCAAATCGAGAGGAGCACTTGAAAAAGTACTTTAGATTGGTGTCTCAGTCATGACAGTCAAGCCCATTGATGGCATCACGTTAGTCACTTTACCTAAAACTTTTCTCCAGTTATTTTTCCTTGACAGAAATTACAAATATTTCACACAGCATTATGACAGACTGCATGTGCTTCCGATATGTGAGACCTATGTTTAGATGGTTGGACCATAGAGGAAAAAAATGGGTATTCGAGACTACTTTAGTCATTTTAACTTTTATACACCTTAATCAGTTGTTCCACCTAGCTGAGCACACAGAAGTAACATAATGGAAACATGCCACAAAAGAGGCAAAACAAGAAAATGGACAAAATAATGAAAGCTGCAAAGACGAGAATTCATCTCCAAAGCTCTTTGAGTTCATGAAATCTGAATTCCACATGATGTAATGCCCCAGTAAAAGCAATCAAAGCTAAAATATATAATGTATGAAGACCATAACAGAGATGATCCACGCAGTCTCCATGTGGCATAGGTAATTTAGAGGCTTTATTATATAAATAACTACATCAAACAAACCCTGTATTAATCTCACAAAGGCTTTCTTACATAAATAAGTGTAACAAAGCTTATTATCAGTAGTGGGGATTACTGCAAATGAAAGTAACATAGATAATTTACATGCCAAGGAGACATTTTGAAAAGAGAAGAACAAAAACAATCAACAATTGAAAATCAAAATCGTTCTGCATTTTTCTAACAATTATAAAAGCCAATTATCCAAATTTAGATTGAGTTAACATCATTGAGCCAAGGGTCTACGGGAAACAGCCTCTCTAAAGTCATCATTGACACTATCCTTCCCAGACCCCACTTATTGGGTTTGTCGTTATTGTAGATTGAGTTAAAATCAGTAAGGTCTCACTTGGTAATGAAAGTCAAATAATTTGTTCACAGACTTGCACAAAGTTTCGCCATGACTCAACTGAAAGATAGACTAACCAAATAGTAAAACACAAAATTAAAATACTTTTACAATTGAAAAGGTGTAGGTTTACAAGGCATACTTCCCATATGTTTTTATTTTTTATTATCTTTAAACAAAACATTAATATTTCAAGAAGAAACTCAAAAGGATACTTGTTAATAAAACTCAAGTTGAAGATTCTTACAGGCAACACCAGCAATCTAGGCCAAGAGAATCAGTGGAAGAAAAATATAGGATTTAATTCTTGGCAGACGTCTCCAGAAAAATTATGCAAAACAAGAAAATAAGGTTTTCAGTATAACCTGCATCAATAATAGCACAAAGAAAAAGACCCTCTGAATGCTAGTTTTTCAATATCTCCTAAGATAAAAAAAAAGTAGAAAGGAGAGAGAGAGAGAGAGAAGGAGGCAAAGAAAGAGAAGTACAGAAAGGACACAGTAGATGAGTTTTTTCTTTTTATTTCAGCTGCCACACATCATTAGGAGGGTTAAGACCATGCAGTTTTAGTTATACCTTATCACAAGGTCGGTGTACTATTCAAAGATAGTCCAATATTTTATTTTCCTCTGGAGATCTGCAGATGTTTTCTATTCCATTACTTTCTTCCAGGAAATGGGTGATGGGGTGAGGAGGCTGCATAATTCTACAGCTTCTCAATTAAATATTGATCAGGCTAATTGTTACTTAAGCATCTCATCAATCCATAAGAACAAAATTTTCCGATGATTTCTTAAAAAGATTAAACTTACTTAATAAATATATAATAGAGTTGGAACAGTTGTGTAATATGGCAGCTCAACAGCAAACAAAATAAAATGAACCTTCACTCCATTCTGGAAGCGAGGAAGACTATATATGTTGTAGAATAAGTAAACACCAGATAAAGGCAAAAGCAAGAAGTTTGAAGACCAATTCATATTTGGTTTATGGATTGAAGAGTAAATAACCTGCCCATAGATAGGAAGACCTCCATCAATGCCTCTTTCTGAACTTCGAAAAATTGAGGGAGATCTGCAGAAGCCAATACAAATATTATATGGAAAATTAAAATCTAGTCCCCTTAGGGTTAAACCAGTTACTGGGATTGTGATACATGGATTAGTAATGCAGGGATTGTAATGTAAAGATAATTTTTTATCGGGCACTTGGTTCATTGTATTATAAATTGGATATACAGCGTACAACTTAAACTTGTGTTTGGCTTAAAACTGAATAAGGGTTTAGAAAAGGGTTTGAGGAGATTCGCAAGGGTAGTTTTGGCATTTTGAATGCTTTATCAATGTATACTGTAACCATGGTATCCTTAAACATGAATTGGTGTATACATGGATTGGATACGTTGAGACTTAAATTAGTAACCAAACTATGGATAAAACTATGCAAGTTTTTATACCATGACTATTTGAGCTAATACATCAATAATTTGTGTTATTTTAAAATTATTAGACGTATTTATGCTTCATGTTGTACTTTGTTATTAATTTATTATGCATGACAATTTAATTTTATTATTATTTTGTTATTTTACTTTTTCGTCAAGCACTTTAATAATTAGATTTCTACATATATACTACATATATTTTTATATAGCCATGATATGGTTTACAAGAAATTGCCTTAAATAAAAAAAATAAAAAAATAAAAAATTCGTTAGGCCCGCTAAGCCCACGAGCCCGACCCGTTTAGCCCAGGACCACATGGGCTTAGGCCCGTCACGGGCTGGTCCCACCCGTTGATCCCACAAAACCCGGGACCGTGAGGCCCGGGACCGCTAGAGCGCAGGCCCGCTAAGCATAGACCCGTTAAGCTCAACCCGTTTGACCCATTTAGGCCTGGGCCCGGAACACCATACAGCCTTAGCACCAGGGATCACTAGTAGCCTAGCTGTATGACCAGATTCCAATCTGATCGTTAAAATACTTTTAGTTACTAAATGTCATTCCGGTCGTTACAAACTTTAGATTGTTAGAAGTGCTTTCAGTGACCGAATTTTACTTTGCTAATAGTTTTTTAACTTTAAACAACAAAAACACTTTATCTATATATATAAATACACGCCCAAAAACATATAAAATAATCAATATTCATAAAAAATTTAATAATTAATTACAAAGAACAAAAGCAGCCGAATACCACAAATATAGTTCTAAGTTCTAAAATTGTACTGTATTTGTCGTATTTGTCAACTCCTACCAAAAGAGAAAATAGGATTGTAACATGTACAAACGAAACTTCTTTAAATAACAACGCCAACAAAATAGAAAAGAGATTCCTTTGGTGCTTCAGGTGCACTTTTCGAGGACGGATTTCTTCAAACTTCAAATCCTTCTGTTAAAAGAACAAATTCATACTAGTTTACTAAGACAAACATCATTCCTTCAACCCAATAATTTAAAATATTTTACTACAGTTATGTTTTTTATAACTGTAATGTCCGAGTCAGCTTGTGCGCGTATTTGCTACTTCCTAATCTCCCATCAGCACAACTACTTTGGCAAGTTCCCACGTTGATAACAGCTTGAATCACTATTCCAACATGCAACATCTCTATAAGGCAATTTGTCAGAAACCTCTGAGCAGAGCATCTCTGCTGGACGCTGGTCTCTCATGGTTTTCACCAACTTCATGATCGCTAGGCCACACGCTTGGGTGCATGATTGATCTACAATATACTTAATTCATTTCCGTAAGTTACATTTTCCTGTTACGGCTGTCAGCATAAACGCCATCATAATTTTCGATTTTTCACAAAGCAGTGATGGATATCAAAGGTATTTCATATTGATTTATATAAAGTATGGTAAACTACATCCTGGATGTTCTAAACTGTCACAGCAAAACTTTGTCCGGAACGTTAGCTCGTATCATTAGGAAACGGAGAATCTGGCTACTGGAGCATAAAAGAGCAGCCTAGTGCATTAAGCTCCTGCTATGCGCGAAGTCCAGAGAGGGGCCCGAACACAATGGTCTAATATTACACAGCCTGATCTGCAAGAGGTTGTTTCCACAACTCAAACCCGTGACCTTCCTGCTGAAGTCTAGCATACGGATATCACGTCTCTTCTGTTCAATCTATTGGTATATGGATTTTAGGCTCCCTACTCTTCTTGTTCACTGCTTAACGTATGCAATTCCATCACGTTGGAAAGATATGAGCCCCCATGTTTTGTCATCGCAGTTCTAAATCATATGGTATTTTTTAGAAAAGGAGAAAGAATAAAACCTGCCCTCAGATGTCATGAAGGACTGCCAGAACCTTCAGTTCAGCAGGAACTTATCAAAAGGTTGGTTGCGATCTAAAATGCTCGCCAATTCCCTCTGTAATAGAATCCCACTATCATGTATGCCTGATGCCTAACTCATTGTTGTGTACTCCTTATGATCCTTCTTCCTCAAGCTCATAAGTGATACGAGAGGTTGAGAAATCGAGAAAGAGAAGAATGCCAGCAAAAGGAAACTTGTCCGTTGAAATAACGAGAGAAATTCTGTCCTACAATTAGCAACAAGCTAACACTGTCCTACAAAAAAATCTGGCAACAACAACGTAGTTAATGGGTGGAAACTAACAACCAGCCTTTTGTAAAAGCTGGACGGCTTCCTGCTGGCTTGTCCCTTCACCAGCTCACCTTTGGCTCAATCTGTTGTTGACAATGAAATAACTGAGGTGCATGAACTGGGATCATCTGTTCTTTGCAAGGCACAAGGATTTTACTCCATGAGATCTTCGAATGGCACCAGCCATTGAGCCTCGAGTCCTCGACAGCACATTTTGGAGTTCACAGGACAGCCTCACCTATTTCTCACATTGCCATCATTGGAGGGACTGGCAAGTATGAGAATGTTAAAAGATATGCCACTGTTGAGGCTCTTCCTCAAGTAGATCAACATACAACAGACGGAGTAGAAATAATAGTCACTTCACTATCTACATCATTCTTTAATGAGTGCCTCTTATAGCTAAGGTGGTATTTCACCCTGTTTTATTTCTGAATATATATACATTATGTACCTTGAAGCATGTAATGAATGGTTAATTGTGTCGACGATACTATGATCCATATCAGAACTATTAAACTCAGTCCAAAAATGGTGTATCCAATTTGGATTTTCATTTTGCCACAATGTCGATGGTTATGAAACATATAAATAAACAGTGAAGGGATAGAGCACTCACAAGGCAAGTAGTTTGTATTGAGATTCATGTTTTATCGAAATTGAAGGAACACATAACAAGATCCCATACTTACACAACAAAACTGCCATTGGAAGACACTACATCTACCTGCTCCGATATTGTGCTAACGATTGGAAGAGGTTCAAGGAGGAAGCTGTTGCTGCTAGTGAGGAAGAAAGGAACAATATACAGTGGAATGCATCCACTTCCGCTTCTGCAGATTATCTCACAATGACATTGCATACCATAAACCTAAAATTAGAACAGCAACAAACCCAGTATATTACACAGGATAAACCTTAAATTAGAAGATCGATTTAATTGTTGTTAAGGCAATTGTCAAAGATCGATTATTGAAGTGTACTTAACACGACAAGTTACCATTACTTTTGCCACTTTTTACCTTTATTTAATGTGTGTATATAAAAATAGATTATCTTGAATCAGTCATTGAATCAGTCACCTTTATTTAATGTGTGTATATAAAAATAAATTTATTTAAGTTGTGCTTCATTGAATCAGTCACCACCAGAAATTAATCAATTGATTATCTTGCTCAAATTAAATGCAAAATAACAAATTATTAACTGAAAATAGGGAGTAAATGCATACACAAACTAGCTCTCTTAGCATAGAAAAGATGAGCAAAGGAGCATATTCAATTAATTGACGATTAAATAATGTTAGTCGAAAACCAAGAACCAACATTAAAAAATCTGTATAAGGAACCAGAAGTATAGAATATCCAAGTCTAACATGCAACTCAGATACATAAATATAGAATCCTCTACACTAGTCACTAAGGAACCAGAAATATAAATATCCGAGGTTAACATGCAATTCAAGATAAATAATATAGGATCCTCTACAC
>MU775263.1:135713-193826 GCA_026770625.1 Nicotiana glauca | reverse complement strand
AGGGAACCCCACCACCTCCTTAAAGATCTCCGAGCATTGGCTTTCATGAACTCTTTCTGCATCTTCCAGAAGGATGGCCTCCTGGAGTAAAGGTGCAGATGCAAGTATAAACCTTACAAAGAGCATTTTGGTTCTTGAACCACTGATGTTTTCTATTTTAAATTTTTGAAGCTTGTTGAGTCCTAGTGTCCTGTAGGCTGGTCGTTCAAAATGATTTACATTGACTTCCATGCCTCCTTTCTTCTTCCAGGTCAACAAAAGTAGAAGGTCCTCCAAATTGGGAGAACTTCCGAACAATCTTAGAAGAGAAAATAATTGATCTTGATCATTAAAATTGAAGTTAAATAAAGAAAGTGCCTTCAACCTATTGAGGCATGTGGGTAGCCTCTCTTCTTCAGTACCATAAGCAAAAGACTTGAGGTAGTAATCGTCCAACGAAAGACGCTTTATCATAGGCCAGCAGTTCAGAAGATAAGTCAAGTTCATCAGTTTATCTTGATTTTTTTCTGATTTTGCAAGTATAACTGTTTTCAGCTTCCGACAGTCCATGAAATGATCCAACACAAGGGTCTCGGTGCTCCTGGTAAAGAAAAATATATGCAAAAGCTCTGGAGCATATATTTTTGGAAGACCACTGCACAACCTAACCTTCAGACTCAAAAGGTTTGGCATCCACAAGCAAGAAGTTGAAACGTCAAATTCTAAGGCGACTTCAAATAGTGTAAGCTTTTTGAGCTTGCAGAAACCCCTAAAGTTGCATGGCTGCCTGAAAATGCAGTTGGACAGGTTCAAACTTTCCAGTGCTACACTGTACATGTAGGAAGGCAATTTATAAGGAGCATTGTGTAGATTCTGAAGGATAAGATCCACAACACCATTTCTTGACAACAAAAGCATCCATTGATCTATAACATGTTGCTGAGAAGAAGGTATTGATGAAATATTGAGGAGGAATGTCTTAATGGCTCCAACGTGCTGCGACAGAATTGTATTAATGACATCTACTAATGTGTCTGGTGGCTTGCTCCGGCAAAACTGAGCAGAAAATTCAAGCTTGGGGATTGAAGCCCAAACATGGCTCCACGGTCTAGACAAAATACTCATTTTTGCAGCATCCTCAATAGACAAGTGCTCCTGAATCTGGTGTTTGACATTGATGGGAAGATCTGTAAGTCTATCAAGTTTAAGTTTGTCCCCTTCAACTTTAAGTCTCTTGCAGCGAATCATTGTAATTCTCAGTCCTGATTATTTTGGGGGGGGGGGGGGGGGGACAAAGAAGTCAGCATTTAAGTGAGAACATGCTTCAATATGCTGCGTATGACTCATTTCTACCACAATAATTCCATGAATCTATGAATAAAGTTAGCTAGAATAACTCTTAAACAACAAAGACCGACTTCAGACATATTTGTGGAAATTTTCACATATTTCGACAACACTGAAGGCCGCTGCAGTTAGACCAATTACCACAATACATGTTCAGTTATAGGATCTATTCTAACAAGCATGCGATCGAGTGGAGCTCTTACACAAATTAAAGCATCCAAAAACTGAAACAACAACTTTGGGCTTAATTACAACTTTGGTAGATAAAAAAGATTACAGCTTTTTGGTCAATCTTTCGATCCAATATAACAAATAATCAAAGCATCCAAAAGCTGAACAACAATTTTGGGCTACACAAAATGGTAATTACAGCTTTGGTAGATAAACAAAATTTACAAACAGCTTTAGTAGATAAAAAAATTAAGTAAGCTTTTTTGGTCAATATCACTAAGTAAGCTTTCTGTTGAAAAATCTTCCTATTTGCCATTCAAAAGGATCGGATAAGAAAAATTTACGGTTTGATGAATGCTTGAGGAGTTGGAGAGTGAAGAGAACGGCGGAAGGCCTGCTTTTTCCTCAAATTAAATCTTAGGATAGGCGTTGCGTTGCGTGTTTACTCTATTTCAGCTAACAATAATTTCATTTTCTAAAATTTATATTTGAATTTAAGAAAATGAATAATATTTTGTAATGCGCTTTAGCCATGTACCTATATTAAAATAATATGTTTGAGTTACAAAATAAAGCTAAAAAAAATAAGCTTTTGAAAATGAGTAATATTAACTGTATTTAGATTGATCCATAAAGGAAGAATCTTGCTAGATATATGCAAAAAAATAAAATATTGATGTGAATATAAATCCAAACAATACATACATTTAGCCTAGATTTTGATAAAACCCATAACTTCTTTCTCCACGTCTCATCTCACAAGAATATCATAATTAATTTGAATATCAAGAGATATAGTCCATCGCTGATTTATCAAAAGTTTAAGTTGTCACAACTCTGGTTGAATTCAAAGATCACTATAAGCTAAACTCTAAATATTAAAAAAGAACAGCCTGGGAAGGGTCGTACCTCCAAGGGCTCGCATAAAAAATTCATTAGTTGCTCCTTTCATGACTTGAACCAGTAATTTATGGATCACACTCAAACAATTTTGCCATTACTCCAAGCTTCTCCTTCAAAAAATCATAGGACATTAAAAATAAGATACTCTTAATTATTTTCCTTGCTTAATAATTATGCAAAGCTTTTTAAATATGCCATTTTATTAATTATAATTAATAAACTATTTTCGCCATTCACAAAGAGACTCTTTGACTTATTTTTTAGTTTGTTACATGAACCATGCTTTAAAGAACTGATGATATCTTTGTATTCAAATCTCTGGCCTTAGACCGAACTTATCTTTTTATATAGTACTTTTTCTGAAACTATTAAATTTTTTCTCAAATATCCCTTCATATAAAATTTTCAGAAAAAGTGTTCTTATTTTTTCTTTCAAAAAACAAACTCTCTTTTGTGTTTTTGGTTCTTAACTAATATTACAAAAATGCTTGGCTAAAGATAGTAACATCTAAAATAAAATTTAAACATCGTATATTTAGAAAGCAAAATAGAATTTAAGAACCTAAAATATTCGTAAATATAGGCGAATTGTTGGTTGATATTATCTATTTTAGTATCAATTAGTTCTTATTCTTTGTGGACTTTGCAATTTTTTATTTTCATGTTTATTATTATATCAAACTCATTTTTATCATTTGAAATGAAGATATAGTAATTTTTCATTAAATTTGTTATTCGAAGCAGGAGAGAATGTATCTTGATGTCTTATTTTTCAATTCAAAAAAATATATTAAAATGGGTGCAATCTAGTTCGTTCATATTCAATGATCAGCATTGTTATTATATCTTATTAAATAAGGAGTTGAATTTACATTTTGAGTTGTTCTTCTTTAGATATAAATTAGATTAAGGAGCTATAATAATTTTTTAGTTTGTTTTAAATATTAAAAGAAATATTACATATAAAAATTATCTATATAAAATATGATATAGATATCATCCATCATTAATGATCAAACAACTTAAATTAAAAACGGAAATCTATAGGTCATCTTATGCATATTGAAAGTTCGAACTAAATACTACTCACATGGTTAAAAAAAATCTACAAGAAATCAGAATTTAAAAATAGAACAGCAGATGGCGATTTACACTGACACGCATATATGAACACATACATATATAATCTGAAAAAGTAAAAAATCTATTGCGATTCGGATTGAGAATTATATGACTATTGGGATTCGAATTTTTGAAATTATATCTGCTTTTTCCTCGAATTGATTTTTCGAGAAGTGTTTTTTCCCAAAAATAGCTTTAATGAGAATCAGTTTGTATTTGGCTAATTAATTTGAAAAGTACTTTTGAGCAGTAATTAGTGTTTGGTCAAGCTTTTGAAAAATGCTTCTAAGTGTATTTTTGTCAAAAGTATTTCATAGAAAAGGGTTTTTGGAGAGAAACCACTATTTTCTACTTCTCAAAAACTGTTTCTGCTTCTCCTCGACAGCACTTTTTTTCTTCTTCTTATAGTTTGGCCAAACACCTCAAATTCTAAGCAAAAGAGTATACAATATTGGTATCATATGCCAGTTGAATCATTTTTTTTGGTTCAAAACCACTTTTGAGCAGTTGAATTCTATATTAGTACAATATTTAATTTTCTTTTAATAATAGTAATATAGTTCAATATCTTGAAATATTTTATTACATTAATATGTGGTACACTATTTTTTTTTATTTTTCTCTTTATGCATGTGTGTTATGTAATAGTAGTATAGTCATATAGTTGTCGGGAATTAACCAGTAAAATTGTATACCATGTTGGTATATTTATATGTCATAAAATAACATATGGTAGTTTGAACATTTTTTTTGGTTGTTTTGGCTACATTTTTAAGTGAATTCTATTATGAAATTATTTATATGAACGTGATGTTGTCACGACTCAAGTTTGCCCTCCGTGAACATGTCGTGACGGCACCTAGTTCCTATAACTAGGTAAGCCTAACAATGCGGAAAAATAACATAGCTTGCGGAATAATTAATTAAAACTGAACAACTAAAAGAAAATTGTATATACATGTCGCTCGACATATACAACTCAAATGCGGAAGTCTACAATATCACCCCAAAACCTGAAAACTCATGGGAACACAAGCTAACGAAAACTAATATATGGCTCTAACTCCAGAATGTCTAAAGCAAAAGTACGAAAGAAGGCTAAATACTATACATAGAGTAAAGAAGGAGATTCTTCGGTCTGCGGACGCTGCAGATGTACCTCGAAGTCTCCGTAGCTCTCCCTGCCCCAAGAATAGTGCACTTGAGATGAAGTACCTGGATCTGCACATGAAAACATGCACAGAAGAGGCATGAGTACACCACGATGGTACTCAGTAAGTACCAAGCCTAACCTCGGTTGGGTAGTGACGAGGAAGGTTAGGGCCCTACTGAGAATAACAATAATAATAATAAGTCTTGCAACAATATGGAATAGATAGAAATAATAAGTGCAACTATTAAGTAAGACAGGGTATACAAGGCAACAAATAATACACAGAGAATAAGATAACAAGGAGTAAAACAGCTCAATATCGATACCATCAACAAGGATCTCCCAGGATACTATCATGTAGTCCATCTCATCAACCGTCCAAGATGCTCCCGGGATACCGTCCCGTAGTCCATCATATGAGTATATCCGAAGAATCTCCTGGGATAACATCCCGTAGTCCAACTATCATTGTGCAGGGGGGATCTATCGGGAATCTAACCCGCATTCTCAAAGTAACTGTGCAGGGGAAACTACCGGGAATCTAACCCGTAGTCCCAAAGTAAATGTGCAGGGGGATCTACCGGGAATCTAACCCGTAGTCACAAAGTAAACAAACAGGGGGGGGGGAAAGCTACTGGAATCCCACATCCGTAGTCCCAATGAAAATACGCAGTCACAACAAGAAGATATAGAGAAATGAAGTTCAAAATACAAGGCAATCAGGTAGATCTAGCCTAACATGCTTCATATAGTACAACAGAGCAACTTAAGTAAATAGGCAATTTAGATCAACTAAGCATGCTTTCCTAAACTACCACATGTTATAATTGCAAAAAAGAATAAAACAGTAAGAAAGAAAATCAATCTAAATAATTAAGTAGAAACCGAATTTTCAACAATCAGCTCAAGTACGCACTCGTCACCTCACGTACAAAGCATTCAATTACCAAATATCATATCCTAAGGGGAAGGTCCCCCACACAAGGTTAGACAAGCTACTTACCTCAAATCGGCTCCAAAATCAACTTGAAACTACACTTTTGCCACGGGTATCCGACTCCAAATGACCCAAATCTATTCATTTCAATTACATCTAGTAAATAATATCTCAAGCCACCGATTCTACTATTTAATTTAAAGCTAAGACGCAAAATTAGATAAAATGACCAAAACGCCCCTCAGGCCGACGTGGTCGAAATCCGAGGTTCGAACCAAAACCCGGTTATTCATTCCTCCACGAACCCAAATTTATGATTTGTTTTGAAATCAGACCTCAAATTGAGTTCCTAATCTCCAATTTTAGCAAAACCTAGGTTATACCCAACATACCCAAATTTCCCCATTTAAATCTTTGATTTGAAGTTGAAATTATGTTAAAAGATGTTAAGGAGTGAAGAAAATAAGTTAGATATCACTTACCAATCATTTTGAAGAAGAAGAATCGTTTGGAAAATCGCCTCTTATGTTTTAGGTTTTTTAAAAGTGAAAAATGACTGAAATTCCTGTTTATTTATACCCTTCAGAAGTCCCTTGCGCGGACCGCGGCCGCGCTGACCTACTTGAAGACCTGCTGATCTCTGAAGTTTACTGCGCGGACCGCGTAATGACGATTGCGGCCGCGCCGCACCCACCGCATACCGTAAAAAGGCGACTGCGGCCGCACGCGATTTCTCGCGGACCGCGCTGGAGGGTTCAGAGTCTGCAACATTTTCTTGAACCTGAACATCTGGTATTTTAAGCCTAAGGCATCCCGGAACCTACTCGAAACTCACCCGAGCCCTCGGGGCTCCAAACTAAATATACACACAACATCAAAAATATCCTATGGACTTATCCGTGCGATCAAATCACCAAAAATAACATCATATACATCGAATCAAGCCTCAAAGCTCATGATTTCTTCCAAATTTTTCATAGAACATCAAAATCCCATTTTAAGTCTGAAACGCGTCAAACGACGTCCATTTTCAACCAAACTTTACAGAAAGTGCTTAAATCATATATAAGACTTGTACCGAGCACCGTAACCAAAATACGGGCCCGATAACATAGTCTTCTAATCAAATTTTATTTCCAATTTCATTAATTATTTCCAGAAAATAATTTCACACAAAAATTTATTTCTTGGACTTGGGACCTCGGAATTCAATTCCGGGCATACGCCCAAGTCCAATATTTTCCTACGGACCCTCCAGGACCGTAAAATCACGGCTCTGGGTCCGTTTACCAAAAATGTTGACCGAAGTCAAACTTAGTCAATTTAATATTAAGGTTTAAGATTTTTCTCACATAATTCATGTTTAAGCTTTCCGGTTACGCGTCCAGAAACCCTGGATGAGGTTTTCAAGATCTCGGAAGTACATAATGGGTAAGAAACAAGTGATGAACCCCTTTGGGTTGTCACATCCTCCACCACTAAAACAAATGTTCATCCTCGAACGGACAAGATAAAGAAGTACATGAGTCGGGAAAAAGATCAGGATAACGGCTCCGCATATCAGACTCGGACTCCCAAGTTGATGCCTCAGGAGGCTGACCTCTCTACTGGACCCGAACAGAAGGAAATCTCTTGGACCTCAACTGACGAACCTGCTGGTCTAGAATAGTTACCGGCTCCTCCTCATAAGACAAGTCCTTGCTCAACTGGACAGTGCTGAAATCTTACACGAGGGCTGGATCGACGTGATACCTCTGAAGCATGGATACATGAAAAACTGGGTGCACGGCTGATAAGCTAGGCGACAATGCAAGTCTATGAGCCACATGTCCCACTCAATCAAGAATCTCAAACGGGCCAATCAAACTAGGTCTCCCTTCTTCCCGAATCGCATCACGCCTTTCATAGGCGATACTCGGAGCAATACCCGCTCACCAACCATAAATGCTACATCTCGAACCTTGTGATCTGCATAACTCTTCTGCCTAGACTGAGCTGAACGAAGCCTATCTTGAATGATCTTGACCTTGTCCAAGGCCTCCTGAACCAAATCCGTGCCTAACATCCGAGCCTCTCCCGGCTCAAACCATCCAACTGGAGATCGACACCGTCTACCATATAAGGCCTCAAAAGGATCCATCTGGATGCTCGACGGGTAGTTGTTGTTGTAGGCAAACTCTACTAATGGCAAGAACTGATCCCAAGACCCTCCAAACTTAATCACACACGCACAGAGCATCTCCTCAAGAATCTAAATAGTGTGTCGGATCGTCCGTCCAACTGGGGGTGAAATGTTGTACTCAACTCCACCCGAGTACCTAACTCCTGCTGCACGACTCTCTAGAACCACGATGTAAACTGAGTGCCTCTATCTAAAATAATAGAAAGTGGAATACCATGCAGACGGACGATCTCCCGGATATAAATCTCCGCCAGCCACTTCGATGAATAAGTGGTACACACAGGAATGAAATGAGCGGACTTGGTCAGCCGATCCACAATAACCCAAATGGCATCAAACTTCTTCAAGGTCCGTGGGAGTCCAGATACAAAATCCATGGTCATGTGCTCCCATTTCCACTCCGGAATCTCTATCTGCTGAAGCAACCCACCCAGTCGCGGATGCTCATACTTCACCTGCTGGTAGTTGAGGCATTTAGACACATACCCAACCATATCTTTCTTCATCTGCCTCTACCAATAATGTTGCCTCAAGTCCTGATACATCTTCGCGGCACCCGGATGGATGGAATACCGCGAACTATGGGCCTCTGCTAAAATTAACTCTTGAAGCTCATCAACATTGGGCACACAAATCTGGCCCCGCATCCTCAATACCCCGTCATATCTGATGGTCACATCTCTGGCATCACCACGCTGGACCTTGTCCTTAAGGACAAGCAAATGAGGGTCATCATACTGTCGTTCCCTGATGTGATCAAATAGGGAAGACCGGGAAACCACACAACCTAGAACCCTACTAGGCTCAGAAAGATCCAATCTCACAAACTGGCTGGCTAAGGCCTGAATATCCATCGCCATAGGCCTCTCTGAAGCTGGTAAATATTCCAAACTCCCCAAACTCTCCGCCCGGCGGCTCAAGGCATCCGTCGGTACATTGGCCTTGCCTGGGTGATACAGAATGGTAATATCATAGTCCTTCAACAACTCTAACCATCTCCTCTGGCGCGAATTTAGATCCTTCTGCTTGAACAAGTGCTACAAATTTCGGTGGTCAGTATAGATCTCACAAGGCACACTATACAAATAATGATGCCAGATCTTCAAGGCATGAACAATAGCAGCTAACTCAAGGTTGTGGACAGGGTAATTCTTCTCATGTATCTTTAACTGTCTGGACGAGTAGGCAATCACCTTAACATCCTGCATTAACATCACTCTGAGGCCAACTCCCGAGGTATCACAATAGACAGTATAAGACCCCGAACTGGTAGGCAATATCAAAATGTGCTGTAGTCAAAGCTGTATTGAGATTCTGAAAGTTCGCCTCACACTCCTCTGTCCACTGAAATGGGGCACCCTTCTGGGTCAATCTAGTCATAGGGTCCGCAATTGATGAAAATCCCTCTACAAAATGATGGTAGTAGCCAACCAAACCAAGGAAACTACAAATATTTGTAGCTGAGGACGGCCTGGGCTAACTCCGTACGGCCTCTATCTTCCTCGGATCCACCCGAATGCCCTCACTCGAAATCACGTGGCCTAAGAATGCCACCGAACTCAACCAAAACTCACATTTTGAGAACTTTGCATATAGTTTCTTCTCTCTCAGGGTCTGAAGCACGGTCCTTACGTACTGCTCATGATCTTCTCGACTCCGAAAATATACCAGAATATCATCAATAAAAATTATAACAAACAAGTCAAGATATGGCCTAAACACACTGTGCATCAAATGCATGAAAGCTGTTGGGGCATTAGTCAGCCCAAATGACATAACAAGGAACTCGTAATGACCATACCGAGTCCTGAATGCAATCTTCGGGATATCTGGCTCCCGAATATTCAACTGATGGTAACCTGAGCGTAAGTCAATCTTCGAAAGCACCTGTGCACCCTGAAGTTGGTCAAACATATCATCAATACGAGGCAAAGGATAATGGTTCTTCACTGTAACTTTGTTCAACTGACGATAATCAATATACATACACATAGAACCATCCTTCTTCTTCACAAACAAGATAGGAACACCCCACGGCGAAACACTGGGTCGAATAAAAACCCTTATCAAGCAATTCCTGCAACTGATATTTCAACTCCTTCAACTTAGGAGGAGCCATACGATATGGAGGAATGGAAATGGACTGAGTGCCCGACAACATATCAATGCCAAAATCAATATCTCTATTGGGTGGCATGCTCGGAAGGTCGGTTGGAAATACATCGGGATAATCCCGTACCAATGGGACTAAATCGATAGAAGGGGTATCAGCACTGACATCTCTCACATAAGCTAAATACGCAGCATACCCCTTCTCAACCATACACTGAGCTTTAAGGAAAGAGATAACTTTACTGGAAGTGTGATCTAAAGTACCACTCCACTCAACACACGGAATACCTAGCATGGCCAGCGTCACGGTCTTGGTGTGACAATAAAGAATAGCAAAATGGGGAGACAACCAGTCCATGCCCAAGATAATGTCAAAATCAACCATACCGAGTAACATTAAATCCGCTTTGGTCTCAAAACCACAAATAGTAACCAAACATGACTGATAAATGTGATCCACAACAAAAGAATACCCCACAGGAGTAGAAACATAAACGGGGGCACTCAAAGAATCCCGAGGCACAACTAAATGCGGAGCAAAGTAAGAAGACACATAAGAATAAGTAGAGCCTGAGTCGAATAGAACCAACGCCTCTCTGTGATAGACCAATATAATACCTGTAATTACGGAGTTGGAGGCAACAACCTCGGTACGAGCAGGAATAACATAATATCTGGCCCGACCCCTCTCTCGAGGGCAACCTCTATCTCCCCGACATCTGCCCCTAGACGATTGGGCAGATGGGGTAGCAGTTGGAGCTATGACCATGGCTTAAGAACTCCGAGGAGCATGTTGTGGCTGAGCAGTCTGTGAAGATGTACCCCTACCAAGTCTAGGGCAGTCCCTAACCATATGGTGTGTATCACTACACTCAAAACAAGCTCTGGGAGGGCGCGATGGCTGTGACTGACTAGGGCTAGGTCTACTGGACTGACCTTTGGAAGCACCCCGCGTAGGAGGCGCGCTAGAAACTGGAGGTGCATAGTAAGGCTCCTGAGGTATAGGCGGAGTTGGAGCATTGCTAGCTACTGGAAGAGTTGAATGAATGGGACGACCCGCATAACCTCTGCCATAACGACATGCTGCTAGGGTACGGGCACCAGAGTAGTGGCCGGACTCTCGAGACCTCTTGGCCTCGCTCTCCCCCTCGCTCCCTGGCGAGCATACCCTCAATCCTCCTAGCAATGCTCACTACCCGTTGATAAGGAATGTCCATCTCCAACTCTCGATCCATGCTAGATCTGATGGGTGGGATAAGACCCTCAATGAACCTGCGAACTCTCTCCCGAACTGTAGCTACCAAGGTAGGTACATACCTGGCCACCCTGGTATAGCGGATAGCATACTCCGAAATGGTCATAGCACCATGGCGCAAATGCTCAAACTCTGCGCGCCATGCGTCCCTGAGACTCTGGAGAAAAAACTCTCTCATGAACATATTTGAGAACTGGGTCCAGGTCAGTGAGGCAGCCTCGGGTGGACTGTCTATTTCATAAGTGCGCCACCAATCATAAGCGGCTCCCTGAAGCTGGAAGGTAGTGAAGGAAACCCCGATGGACTCTACTATATCCATAGTGCGAAGAATGCGGTGACACTCCTCTAGAAATCCCAATGCATCGTCCGATGCTAATCCACTGAATACTAGGGGATCATACTTCTTGAACCTCTCAAGTCTCCGTTGTTCGTCCTCTGAAGCAGCTGATCCGTCCTCGGGCTGAACTAGTGCTGTAGTCGGTGCAGGAATAATATCGGGAACCTGCTCAACCTGCACTCGCTGCTCGAGAATGCGGACGATGGGAGTCTGTGCTCCTCCCTCGGACTGGGTTGTGGCTGCACCAAGTGGAAGCAACCCTGCCTGAGCGAAGATGGTGTACATACTCATGAATTGAGCCAAAGTTTCCTGAAGAGCTAGAGTAGTAGCGGCAGTAGTGGGCATGCCAGGTGCCTAGGCTCCTGCTGGATCTGCTGGTGGTGCCTCTGCGGCAGCTCGAGCAGGTGCTCTAGATGCACAACGTGCGCGTCCTCGACCTCTACACCGGCCCCGACCTCTAATAGCTGCAGCAGGGGGTGCGGGTGCCTGATCGTCCCGAGTTGCGCGTGTCCTCACCATCCGTGAGAGAATAGAAGATAGAAGTTTAGAAGTTGTGGTGTCAAAATATCGCACGACAAGGAAATCAAATGAAGTGGAAATTTTCCTAGCAGTTACATAGCCTCTCGTAGATAAGTACAAACATCTCCATATCGATCAGCGAGACTCTAATAAACCGACATGTGACCGTGACTCCTATGAACCTAGAGCTCTGATACCAACTTGTCACAACCCCAATTCGCCCTCCATGAACATGTCATGATGGCACCTAGTTCCTATAACTAGGTAAGCCTAACAATGTGGAAAAACAACATAGCTTGCGGAATAATTAGTTAAAACTGAACAACTAAAAGAAAACTGGTTATATACAACTCATAATGTGAAAGTCTACAATATCACCCTAAAACACAGAAACTCATGGTAACACAAGCTAATAAAAAGTAATTTATGTCTCTAACTCCATAATGTCTAAAGAAAAAGTATGAAAGAAGGCTAAATACTATAGATAGAGTAAAGAATGAGACTCTTCGGTCTGCGGACGCTACAGATGTACCTCGAAGTCTCTGTAGCTCTCCCTACCTCAAGGATAGTGCACCTGAGAGGAAGTACCTGGATCTGCACATGAAAACATGGGCAGAAGAGGCATGAGTACACCACAACGTTACTCAGTAAGTGCCAAACCTAACCTTGGTTGGGTAGTGACGAGGAAGGTCAGGTCCCTACTGAGAATAATAATAATAATAATAATAATAAGTCTTGCAACATTATGGAATAGACAGAAATAATAAGTGTAACTATAAAGTAAGACAGGGTATACAAGGCAACAAATAATACACAGAGAATAAGATAACAAGGAGTAAAACAGCTCAATATCGATACCATCAACAAGGATCTCCCAGGATACTATCCTGTAGTCCATCTCATCAACCGTCCAAGATGCTCCCGGGATACCGTCCCGTAGTCCATCATATGAGTATATCCGAAGAATCTCCCGGGATAACATCCCGTAGTCCAACTATCATTGTGCAGGGGGGATCTATCGGGAATCTAACCCGTAGTATGAAAGTAAATGTTCAGGGGGATCTACTGGGAATATAACCCGTAGTCCCAAAGTAAATGTGCAGGGGAATCTACCGAGAATCTAACCCGTAGTCACAAAGTAAACAAACAAGGGGGGAAGCTACTGGAATCCCACATCCGTAGTCTCAATGCAAATACGCAGTCACAACAAGAAGATATAGAGAAATGAAGTTCAAAATACAAGGCAATCATGTAGATCTAGCCTCACATGCTTAATGTAGTACAACAAAGCAACTTAAGCAAATAGGCAATTTAGATCAATTAAGCTTGCTTTCCTAAACTACCACAGGTTATAATTGCAAAAAAGAATAAAACAGTAAGAAAGAAACTCAGTCTAAATAATTAAGTAGAAACCGGGTTTTCAACAATTAGCTCAAGTACGCACTCGTCACCTCACGTACAAGGCATTCAATTACCAAATATCATATCCTAAGGGGAAGGTCCCTACACAAGGTTAGACAAGTCACTTACCTCAAACAGGCTCCAAAATCAACTTGAAACCACACTTTTGGCATGAGTATCCGATTCCAAATTGCCCAAAACTATTCATGTCAATTACATCTCGTACATCTCAAGCAACTGATTCTACTATTTAAGCTAAGACGCGGAATTAGATAAAATGACCAAAATGCTCCTCAAGACAACATGGTCGAAACCCGAGGTTCGAACCAAAATACGGTCACCCATTCCCCCACGAACCCAAATATATGATTTGTTTTTAAATGAAACCTCAAAATGAGGTCATAATCCCCAATTTTAGATAAACCTAAGTTCTACCCAACATATCCAAATTTTCCCATTTAAATCTTTCATTTGAAGTTGAAATTATGTTAAAAGATGTTAAAGAGTGAAGAAAATAAGTTAGAAATCACTTACCAATCGTTTTGAAGAAGAAGAATCATTTGGGAAATTGCCTCTTATGTTTTGGGTTTTTGAAAAGTGAAAAATGAATGAAATTCTCGTTTATGTATACCCTTTGGAAGTCCCCTGCACAGACCGCGCAAAAAGGATCGCGGCTACGCAGACCTACTTAAAGACCTGCTGATCTCTGAGGTTTCTTGCGCGGACCGCACAATGACAATCGCGGACGTACCGCACCTCCGCCGCCTCACGCAATTTCTCGCAGACCGCGCTGGAGGGTTCAGAGTCTGCAACATTTTCCTAAACCTGCAACATCTAGTATTTTAGGTGTAAGGCATCCTGGAACCTACTCGAAACTTACCCGAGCCCTCGGGGCTCCAAACCAAACATACACGCAACCTCAAAAACATCCTACAAACTTATCCGTTTGATCAAATAGCCAACAATAACATCATATATATCGAATCAAGCCTCAAAGCTCATGATTTCTTCCAAATTTTTCATAGAACATCAAATTCCCATTTTAAGTCCGAAACACGTCAAATGACGTCCGTTTTCAACCAAACTTTACAGAAAGTTTTTAAATCATATATAAGACTTGTACCGGGTGCCAGAACCAAAATACATGCCCGATGCCATAGTCTTCTAATCAAATTTTGTTTTCAATTTCATTAATTATTTCCAAAAAAACAATTTCACACAAAAATTTATTTCTCGGACTTGGGACCTCGAAATTTGATTCTGAGCATACGCCCATGTCCCATATTTTCCTACGGACCCTCCGAGACTGTCAAATCACGGGTCCCGGTTCGTTTACCAAAAATATTGATCGAAGTCAAACTTAGTCAATTTAATATTAAAATTTAAGATTTTTCTCACAGAATTCATGTTTAAGCTTTTCGGTTACGTGCCCGGACTACACACGCAAATTGAGGCAACCCTGGATGAGGTTTTCAAGGCCTCAAAAATACATAATGGGTAAGAAACAAGTGATGACCCCCCTTTGGGTCATCACAGATTTGCAGTGCTGGAAAAAGTTTTTGTGCTGATGGATATAGATTATATGTATTATGTAATAGTTTTTATAATTAGTGATAATTGTTGGAACAACCCATACAACTACATACCCTATTAGTATATGAAATGATCAAGTTGCTTTGCGAATATTTAGCTTGCAATGCAAGCATGTAATTCTCTCATACTTTTATTGTGTCCTTTAATATTTTGGTACAGTAGTATAGTCACAGATAGTTGTAGCAATATTCTAGAGCAATCATATAGTTTGTTGGTATATATGTATACTATATTGGTATCATGTGGTACTGGAAATCTTTTTTGCTACTTATATTTTTATTGTATTTTCCAATATTTTATTATCATTTCTATTCTAACTAGTATATATATACAAGATCGTTTCCAATGAGGCTGCAGGAAATAAATTACAAGAACTCCAGTCCTAGCTAGTTACCAACCTCTAAGTAAACCTTAAACCACGGTACTCCACACAACCCTACAAACGGCCACCTGCCTAAACGGGTTTTACGAGCACCACCGGTTAGGTTGGCCTAACCAAGGTTTACTGTCGAAAACTAGTAACTACCTGGTCTATATAGTTCTTAACCTATAACCTCATTAGCGTGATAATATAAACACTTAGTTACAAAACATGCTAAGTGAATAACCTTCGAATGCTAAGTCTAACACTTAATTATTTAGCCTTTCATTTAGGCTAAATAGTAATATAAATTAGGAAAGAGAGGGAGAGAGAAACAGTACCAGAGACCTTATGTTTTGTGGCCAAGAGACCTTTTTGATTTTTCTATACAAAATTTAAAATATTACAAAGGATTTTTACAAAGGGAGTGGAGAGAGAAACTAGAGAGAAGGGAGAGCTATGGCTGATGCCTTGGCTAATGCCTCGGTTGATGCCTTTTCTAATGCGTGCCTTCTTCTATACTAAAATGATCCTTATATAATGGATCAGCTAAGGATAAAACAAAATTACAACAGTATTGACCGACATAATAATTACACTCGTGGCCGACAAGATAAATACTCCTACATAATTACAAACGGACAGAACTACTTTATTAAAGCAGATTCCCTTCAATAATGGAGGGGTTCGCTACATTATTAAAGTTAACTTTATTAAAGTTATTCGTCTTCATTACCCCAATAATTCATTTGCGAGGCCTTCAGTCATTCATGCCTTTCCTTTTCCTTTTTTGTCTTTTCTTTTTGAAGATTCTTCAGCACTTTCCTTCAATTTTGCAAGGAAGTCTTCTATCTCATTAATATTAACTTCTGTTTCCGAGGCGCTTTGAGCTTCCCCTGCTACACATTCTTCTTCATAAGAAGTATTACCCAAAGAAGCCATGAATATATCGTCAGTGACTTCTGTTCCGAAATTGTTTGCTAAATCTTTCTTTATTTCCTCAAAGTATGAACCGAGGATTTCTTTCTTGGAGATAGCTCCTTTCTTCATTTGAAGACTTTTAGTAATCATCTCAAAAGAACTTAATTTATCCCCTACAGTATCTGCTCTGTCTAATTTCACCTATGAGTCTATCTTGGTTTGAATTTGTTGAATTAATTCTTCACCAAATAGTTTGCCTTGGGGGTCTATCTAGAGTAATTTGGTCCAGAATTTATTATAAAAAATTCTCTGAAGGCAAGAAATTCCTTCATCGATATAACCAATTTGAACATCCCATTTCATTATCCATGGAATTGAAAATTCTATAAAGAAATACATTAATGCAATTCCATCATAAAAGATATTATCTTTTTGAAAAAAAATAATTCTGGGAGATATGTCTACCCATTGAGTATATAAACATTTAAATAAAGGAGGAAATATTTCAAATGATGGACCATATAAATTCCTCCATTTAAAAAACCAATTTGGAATTTGTTGACTGTACATATTAGAACAGAGTTTAATAAACCAAGAGTGTTTCCTATTAGGATTCTCATAAAGGAAAGTTTTATTAAAACTTTCTATATAGTCCCAATAATTAAATTTAACTAAGACTTTTTGTTCAGGATAAATATATTCTGGATCCTTAAGGGTACTCATTCCCCATTCATCTGAAGGTATGACCTTCTTGATAATGATTTTAGAAAAATTATAAATTTTCTTTGTAGTAGCAGGATAAAAATGTTGAATGTCAGTTGATCCTGTAGTAGAGAGTATTATCTCATAATGTGTCCTGTATTTATAAGTAGGAGTAGCATATGACGTTGTATCAAAATACCTGGCCATTAGTTGCCAAGTATTATCCTTCCATTTAAGGTCGGATTGTTCCAAAAAAATTATTAACTCTTTTGTTTCCTTTTGGTTATAAACCTCAAGATTTTCACTGCTATCCTATGTTATTACTGAGGAATAGGATGGTGTATTTGATGAAGTTCCTTCATCCTTTTTGGACTGTATAAAATTCATGAACTCCTTGTATAATGGGTGATCGGTATTACCTCCAGTGATGTTTGCAGCTATAAGCTGACTATTTCCAATTTGAGTGAGAATATTATTCTCTCTATTATTATTTGAGCCTCTTCCTCTTCCTCTTCCTCGAGGAGGTCTGTATATAGGTCTTATGTTCTGCATATGAAAGAAATTTTATTAGGAAAGGTCTTGAGTATTATCAATATCTAGACGACCATGTATTTGAATTATTCTATTATCTATTTCCTCAGAATCATAAAAAAATGACCTAATAAAATCATCTCATGCATGATATCTTCCATTATTATATCCATAATAAGACTCTGTAAGTCTATGTGTAAAGGTATTACCTTTAAAATAGTAATTATTGTTTTCTCATAAAAAAAAATAATATGTAAAAACTCATAATTAATATTATTGATGAAGGAACTATGAGTTCAAGTATTCTCGTGTAAGAAAACCAGGAAGGGTATTATCACACCCTTTTTTATATATTATGTCAAAATCAAAAGGTGCTAACAAAACTTGCCACCTAGCAAACATCTGTTTAGAAACATCATGTTTAAAGTCTTTATTAAAAATACATTTTGTAGCTTGGCAATCAGTTTTAATAATAAACTTTTGATTATATAAATCAGTCTGAAATTTCATAACACATTTGACTATAGCAAGAATTTCTTTTGCTACAGTCGCATAATTTTTCTGAGCGTTATTCCATTTTCCAGAATAAAATTGAACAAGATATTCTTGTTTATCAGATGTGAACATTGTTTTAAAATACCACCATAACCTATATCAGAAGCATCTGTTTCTACTATCTTTGGCCAAGTAGGATTGGCAAGAGTTAAACAAGGGTGTATGAACCTTTTGTTTAATTCTTTTGACTGATTCAGTATGATTATCAGTCCAGACTTTGGGGTTCTTCTTTAATCTATCATAAAGAAGAGCAGTATCCTGAGCAAGGTCCTTTATAAAAGGAGAGATATAATTTAAACTACCACGAAATCGTTGGAGTTGGGTTTTATCAGTAATTATATCAGGAAATTTAGAAGCAAATTCAATACTTCTATTGATGGAATGATCCTACCCTTTTCAATGTTATGACCCAAAATCTAACCGACGTTTGGAAAATCATCATTTTTGGTTTTGATATGACTAAACCATTTTGAATAATTATCTTTTTGAAAAGATCCAAATGTTTAAAATGAGATTCTATATTTTTTGAAAATACTAGAATGTCATCAATATAAACAATTATGAAATCCGTATAAGGAAGAAATATATCATTCATGATTTTTTGGAATTCAGAGGGAGCATTTTTCAAATCAAAAGTGTGACGACCCGGCCCGTAGTCAAGTGAGTTACCGCCCCGTTTTCCCTATATAGTGTTGCTTTATGTTTCAATATACATATTTGAGTTGATCGGGTGGAATTGAGTTGGTTTTAGTTGGAAATAAGGCATTTAGCCTCTTAGAAGAAAAGCTTGTTTTAGAAAAGTCAACTGGAAGTTGACTATGTGGTTAGAGGGCTCGGATGTGAATTCTGGTGGTTCGGTTAGCTTCGGGGGATGATTTGTGACTTAGGAGTGTGATCGGAATCGAATTTGGAGGTTCAATGTAGATTTAGACTTGAATTGGCGAAGTTTGAATTTTGGCGAATTCTGGTTGATAGGTAAGATTTTGATCCGAGGGTCGGAATGGAATTCTGAGAGTTGCAGTAGCTTCGTTAGGTGATTTTGGATATGTTTGCAAATTTTCAGGTCATTCGGATGTTGTTTGGTCGTTTTTTGATTGAATGCGCATTGCGGAAGTTTTGATGAAAACTAGGCTTGAATACGATATATTTATTGGTTTTAGCATTGTTTGACGTGTTTTGAGGATTTGGAACAACTTTGAATAAGGTTATAGGATGTGTTGGTACTTTTGGCTGAGGTCCCGGGGCCTCGGGGTGATTTCAGATGGTTAAACGGAGGTTTTAGGCATTGTTGCAGGTCTGATGTTTCAGCCTTCTGGTATTTCCGCATCTACGGAAAAGGAGCCGCTTAATCAGTTCTGTAGATGGGGTGGGGGAGCCGCAGAAGCGATCGTCAGTGGCCCATGGGAGTTCCGCATAAGCGGAAGGTTGGACGCGTAATCGGAGCCACGTAAGTGGATTTTTGACCGCATAAGCGGTTGGAGTAAACCGCATAAGTGGTGCTTCGTATTGCGTAAGCGGTCCCCAGTGGTTTTAAGTGAGACCGCATAAGTAGTCAATTTTGTTGCATAAGCGGTACCGCGGGTGCGGTTAAAGGACCGCAGAAGCGGAAATCGGGCCTGTGTTATAGTGAACAGTGTTCACGAACTTGGAAAAGAAGAAATATTTTAGACTTTGGGAAGAGGCGATTTTGGGCGATTTGGAGAGGATTCGAAGGGGATTCCATCAATTATGAATTTATAGACTCGGATTATGTTATTATGGTATAAAAACACGAATTAATCACGGAAGTTCAAGGAATTACAGGGTAAAAATGGAGGTTAGGGCTTGAAACCTAAGAAGTTTGAATTGATGATTTGAGAGGTCAAATGGACTCCGATTCTGGTGTATTTTATATGTACGGACTCGTGGCTAGATGAGGATTCCGGTGATGTGAATTTTGTAATTTTTTGAGAAGTAGGCTCGGGGCTCGTGTTTTGCCAACTTCGTGTTTTTGGGTGTTTTTGAGTTCTTTAAATTAGGTTATGTTCCATTAGCCTATTGTAATGTATTCGTTTTGGTTTTGACTAGATTCGATGCGTGAGGAGGCAAATTCGAGAGGAAAAGGCATAGCGGACTAGTTTTGTGGCCGGCATGAGGTGAGTAATAGATGTAGATGATGACCTGAGGGTTTGAAACCCTGGTATATCACACTGTGATGCTATATTGAGGCGAGACACGTACTCTACGGTGAGTGCGGGGTTGATTGTGATTGGGGACTATGACTTAGTCTTACCGAATGATGTTTGTACTGTGTTATTGGCTATAAATTAGTTGACAAACCTCCTACTTGGATGGTTCTGGTTATATTTGGGTTGTATGACGATTAATTGGATCCCGCAGGGATTATTATCACTGTTTCTATGATGTTTAGAATGTTTTTATGATATTAGTCCTGAGTTAAACACCGTCTCGAAATGGCTAGTAAATTCTAAGGTTTTAACCACTTAATTTATAATTTCTGATAATTAGAACTAAAAATGGTAAGTTTGACTATGCTCGTGTGGCTTGCATGCATATAATTGGACTGATTGTGGATCAGGATGTACGCCGCAGTGAATGTTACGATAATATTGCGCTTGGGCTGTAGGAGCCCCTCCGGAGACTGAACCACCACAGTGAGTGCGGGTACCCAAATGGATCGGGCTGTACGCCGCATCAGTCATGTGTATTTGCATTGCATTCATGCATTGATATCTATCTGATTTATCTGTCTCTACTTGTTGTATTTACACTGTTGAATGTGTAGGAGTACTGGTTTTAGCTTCACATTGTTGTATTTTCGGGATTTCTTACTATCAGTCATTATACATGTCTATTACCACTGAGTTGGAAGTACTCACTTTACTCCATGCACCATGTGTGCAGGTTCAGGTACCCCAGGAGTTTAGCTGAGCTTTTGCTGTCTTCAGAGCATTTTCGGAGTAGTCGAGGTAGCTGCCTGACGTCCGTAGGACCCGACTCCTCCCGTATCCCTTTTATTATCTTTCCGCAGCTTTTGAAACTATGTATTATTGGAGTCTTATTACACTGTATTGTTAGAGGCTCTAGACTCATGACCCTCAGGTCTTTGGGAGTTTATTCCGTATTATCGTGATATTCAGCTTATTTCTATCTAGCAATTTGTACTTTAATATTTATTGCTGCTAATGATATTCAAATAATTGGTTTTGAGCTTCATGCTAGGGTTGAGAGTGTAAATGGTCGGGCTTTCCTAGCAGTTGTGTTAGGCGCCATCATGATCGAGATCAGGGTCGTGACAAGTTGGTATCAGATCCTAGGTTACCAGGCCTCATGAGTTATGAGCCGGTTAGTAGAGTCTCGCAGATCGGTACATATACGTCTGTATTTATCCTCGAGAGGCTGCAGAACCTTTAGGAAACACTTCATATTCTTGAAAACTTGTCGTGTGGCTTTGCTGTTCCGAGAACTAAACTTCTGTATTCTATTCTCTCACAGATGGCGAGAATAAGTGCTACCGGACATGGCAGATGACCACCATTGCCGCCTGCTAGAGGCCGTGGACGCGGCCATGGTCGTGATCGAGGAAGAGAAGCAGGGGCAGCACCAGCTGACCCACAAGTTGCCCCCATTCAGGACCAGCCTCCAGCTGTAGATGCTCCAGCAACACCCGTTCAGGGACCGGTAGTGCCCATCGTGATTCCTGGTCTTCAGGAGGCTTTAGCTCAGATCTGATCTGCCTGCACTGGTCTGGCTCAGGCAGTTTCATCCTCTACTACTGCAACTACTTCTCAGACCGGGGGTGGTCATCAGACCCCTACAGCTCGAACACCCGAGCAGGTTGTGCAGGGATTACAAACACCAGAGGCAGCCCCAACTCATCCAGTTGTGCCAGTCTCACCAGTTCCAGAGTATGCAGTTCCAGTGATTCCAAACGACGAGCAGCGTAGACTAGAGAGGTTTGGTAGACTTCAACCTCCGACATTCAGCGGTACTGAGGGCGAGGATTCCCAGGGATTTTTGGACAAGTGTCAGCGGATGCTTCGCACTGCAGGGATCTTAGAGTCGAGTGGAGTGGCTTTTACTACTTTTCAGTTCTCAGGGCCTGCATTTACATGGTGGGAGGAGTTTGAGAGGCGTAGGCCTGTGCCTTACTTGGCAGCAGTTCTCCACTATCTTTTTGGAGAAGTATGTGCCGCAGTCTCGTAGAGAGGAGCTGCGTCGACAGTTTGAGTGGTTGATCCAGGGTGACATGACAGTGACCCATTATGAGTTGAGGTTCACGCAGTTGGCTAGACATGCTACTTGGATGATCCCAAAAGATCGAGAGAGGATCAAGAGGTTTGTGGATGGCCTCAACTATCCGATTCAAATTTTGATGACTAGGGAGAGGGTGGTAGCAGCTTCGTTTGAGGAGGTAGTTGATATGGGTATCAACTCGCCAGATTGAGACAGATCATCGTTGGGAGCATGAGGAGGGGGAGTCCAAGATGCCTCGAGGTTCAGGTAGCTACAGTGGTGCTCCATCTAGGGGCCAGTTCCAGCAGGGCAGAGGTCGTTCTTTCAGGCCTCCTCAGACAGGTAGCCCAGAGTACAGTGGGGATTCTTCAGGCCGTGGCCGCCAGGGATTTCAGTAGGGCCAGTCCTCACTTAGTGCTCTTCCAGCTTAAAGTTCTACTCCTGCCTCCTCAGCCCAGGGTTCATCTGCAGCGAGGGGTTCCCTTCAGTCCCCTTCTCCAGCTCAGGGTCGTTGCTACGAGTGCGGTGAGTTATGTCACATGAGGAGACAGTGTCCTCGTCTTCTTAGTGGTCGGTCTCAGCAGAGGGATCATCCCTCCTCTTATACTCCATCTACTTTAGCACCATCCTAATCAGGTAGGGGTGAGGGTTAGTCAGCTAGGGGTCGCTTTAGGGGTGGAGATCGATCTAGTGGTGGTCAGGATCAGTTCTATGCTATCCCAGAAAGGAGGGACGCTGTTGCATCAGACGCTATTATCACATGTATTATCTCAGTTTTCCACAGGGATGCTTCTGTTTTATTTGATCTCGGTTCTACATACTCCTATGTGTCTTTATATTTTTCCCATCATCTGGGTACGACCCGTGGTTGTCTTGCCTTTCCTGTGCATGTATCTACCCCGGTGGGTGATTCTATTATTGCGGATCACGTATATACGATCTTGTCTTTTTACTGTTGGGGGTCTGGAGACCCGAGTTGATTTGTTATTGTTGGATATGGTAGACTTTGATGTGATTCTGGGTATGGATTGGCTATCTCTGTACCATGCTATTCTGGATTGTGATGCCCAGACAATTATGTTGGCTATTTCGGGTATTTCGAGGATTGAGTGGCAAGGTTCGACCGATTATGTTTCCAGCATGGTGATTTCCTTCTTAAAGGCACAATGGATGGTTGGGGAAGGATGTTTATCATATTTAGCATTTGTGAGAGATGTTGGAGCTGAGACTCCTAGTATTGATTCTGTGCCCGTTGTGAGAAAGTTTCCAGATGTGTGCCGCCGGACAGGGATATTGATTTTGGTATTGATATGGTGCCAGGCACTCAGCCCATCTCCATTCCTCCCTATCGTATGGCACCAAATGAGTTAAAGGAATTGAAGGAGCAGCTTCAGGAACTCCTAGATAAGGGGTTCATTCGTCCGAGTGTGTCACCGTGGGGTGCACCGGTCTTGTTTGTCATAAGAAAGATGGCTCAATGAGGATGTGTATTGATTATAGGCAGTTGAACAAGGTAACAGTGAAGAACAAGTATCCTCTACCGCGCATTGATGATTTATTTGATCAGCTCCAGGGAGCGAGAGTATTCTCGAATATTGATCTTCATTTAGGCTATCACCAGCTGAAGATTAGGGATTCTGATATTATGAAGACAACTTTCAGGACGAGATATGGGCATTATGAGTTTTTAGTTATGTCTTTTGGGCTGACTAATGCCCCAACTGCGTTCATTCATTTGATGAACGATGTGTTCTGGCCGTATCTGGATTCATTTGTGATTGTGTTTATTGATGACATCCTGGTGTACTCGCGTATCCAGGAGGAGCATGCTCAGCATTTGAGAGTAGTATTGCAGAGATTGAGGGAGGAGAAGCTTTATGCAAAGTTCTCCAAGTGTGAGTTCTGGCTTGGGTCTGTGGCTTTTCTAGGACACGTGGTGTCTAGTGATGGTATTCAGGTTGACCCAAAGAAGATAGAGGCGGTGCAGAGTTGGCCTAGAACGTCCTCATATTCAGAGATCTGGAGTTTTCTCGGTTTGGCATGGTATTATCGCGGGTTTGTCTAGAGATTTCATCTATTTCTTCGTCCTTGACCAAGTTTACGTAGAAGGGTGCACCATTCTTATGATCGGATGAGCGCGAGGAGAGCTTTCAGAAGCTCAAGACGGCTTTGACCACAGCTCCAGTATTTGTCTTGCCATCAGCTTCAGGTTCTTACACCGTGTATTGTGATGCTTTGAGAGTTGGGATTGGATGTGTGTTGATGCTGAAAGGTAGAGTTATTGCTTATGCTTCTCGTCAGTTGAAGCCTCATGAGAAGAACTACCATGTTCATGATTTGGAGTTGGCTGCCATAGTTCATGCTTTGAAGATTTGGAGGCACTACTTGTATGGCGTATCCTGTGAGGTATATACTTATCATCGCAGTCTTCAGCACTTGTTCAAACAGAAGGATCTAAATTTGAGGCAGCGGATGTGGCTTGAGTTGCTCAAGGATTATGTCATTACCATTTTGTATCGTTTGGGAAAAGCCAATGTAGTGGCTGATGCTTTGAGCCGGAAGACAGTGAGTATGGGTAGTTTGGCATACATTCCAGTTGGGGAGAGACCCTTTGCAGTTGATGTTCAGACTTTAGCCAATCGGATGGTGAGGTTAGATATTTCGGAGCCTAGCGGGTGTTGGCTCGTGTGGTATCTCGGTCTTCCTTGTATGATTGCATTAGAGAGCGTCAGTATGATGATCCATATTTGCTTGTCCTTAAGGACAGATTTCAGTGTGATGATGCCAGGGATGTGACTATTGGTAGTGATGGTGTGTTAAGGATGCAGGGCCGAATTTGCGTGCCCAATTTGGACGGGCTTCGGGAGTTGATATTGGAGAAGTCCCACAGCTCGCGGTATTCTATTCATCCAGGTGCCGCGAAGATGTATCAGGATTTGAGGCAGCATTACTGGTGGAGAAGCATGAAGAAGGATATTATGAGTCATGTAGCTCGGTGCCTCAACTGTCAGCAGGTCAAATATGAGCATCATAGGCCCGGTGGTGTGCTTCAGCGCATGGATATTCCCGAATGGAAATGGCAGAGGATTACTATGGACTTCGAGTGGTCTCCCTCGGACAGTGAGGAAGTTTGATTCAGTTTGGGTGATTGTGGATTGGCTGACCAAGTCCGCGCACTTCATTCATGTATGTACCACCTATTCTTTGGAGCGGCTAGCAGAGATTTTCATCCGGGAGATTGTACGGTTGCATGGGGTCCCGGTTTCTATTATATCAGATAGGGGTACTCAGTTTACCTCTCAGTTCTGGAGGACTTTTCAGCGAGAGTTGGGTTCACAGGTAGAGTTGAGCACAATGTTTCATCCTTAGACGGACGGGCAGTCCAAACGTACCATTCAGATATTGGAGGACATGTTGCGTGCCTGTGTTATTGACTTTGGAGGTTCTTGGGCTGATTACTTGCCTCTTGCAGAGTTTGCTTACAACAACAGCTATCAGTCAATCATTCAGATGGCACCGTATGAGGCCTTATATGGGAGAGGGTGTAGATCTCTGGTTGGTTGGTTCGAGCCCTGTGAGGCTAGGTTGTTGGGGACAGAGTTGGTCCAGGATGCTTTAGATAAGCTAAAGGTGATCCAGGAGAGACTTCGCACATCTCAGTCGCGTCAAAAGAGTTATGCAGACCGGAAGGTTCAAGATGTGTCTTATATGGTGGGCGAGAAGGTCTTGTTGAAGGTTTCGCCTATGAAGGGCTTCATGAGATTTGGAAAGAAAGAAAAGCTGAGTCCGAGGTTCATTGGCCCTTTTGAGATACTCAGGAGGATTAGGGAGGTAGCCTATATGCTTGCTTTTCCACCCAGTATATCGGGAGTTCATCCGGTATTTCATGTATCTATGCTCCGAAAGTATGTTGGGGACCCATCTCATGTGTTGGACTTCAGTACAATTCATTTGGATGATGATTTGACCTATGATGTAGAGCCAATGGCTATTTTGGGTCGTCAGGTTCGGAGATTGAGGTCAAAGGATATAACTTCGGTGAAGGTGCGATGGAGAGGTCAACCCGTGGAGAAGGCTACTTGAGAGACCGAGCGGGAGATGCGAAGCATATATCCTCACTTGTTTGAGACTCCAGGTATGTTTCTTGACCTGCTCGAGGACGAGCATTTGTTTTTGTTGGGGAGGATGTGACTACCCGACCCGTCGTCACGTGAGTTACTGCCCCATTTCCCCCATATTGTGTTGATTTATGTTTCAATATTGATATTTGAGTTGATCGGGTGGAATTGATTTGGTTTTAGTTGAAAATGAGGCACTTAGCCTCTTTGAAGAAAATCTTGTTTTAGAAAAGTCAACCGGAAGTTGACTATGTGGTTAGAGGGCTCGGATGTGAATTACGGTGGTTTGGTTAGCTTCGGGGGATGATTTGTGACTTAGGAGTGTGATCAGAATCGAATTTGGAGGTCCGGTGTAGATTTAGGCTTGAATTGGCGAAGTTTGAATTTTGGCGAATTCCGGTTGATAGGTGAGATTTTGATCCGAGGGTCGGAATGGAATTCCAAGAGTTGCAGTAGCTTCATTAGGTGATTTTGGATATGTCTGCAAATTTTAAAGTCATTTGGACGTTGTTTGGTCGGTTTTTTGATTGAATGCGCATTGCGGAAGTTTTGATGAAAACTAGGCTTGAATCCGATGTATTTATTGCTTTTAGCGTTGTTTGACGTGTTTTGAGGATTTGGAACAAGTTTGAATAAGGTTATAGGATGTGTTGGTTCTTTTGGTTGAGGTCCCGGGGGCCTCAGGGTGATTTCGGATGGTTAAACGGAGGTTTTAGGCATTGTTACAGGTCTGATGTTTTAGCCTTCTGGTATTTCCGAATCTGCGGAAAAGGAGCCGCTTAAGTGGTTCCGCAGATGCGGTGGGGGAGCCACAGAAGTGATCGTCAGTGGCCCAGGGGAGTTCCGCATAAGCAGAAGGTTGGACGCGTAAGCGGAGCCGCGTAAGCGGATTTTTGACCGCATAAGCGGTTGGAGTAAATTGCATAAGCGGTGCTTGGCATCGCATAAGATGTCCAAGTGGTTTTAAGTGAGACCACATAAGCAGTCGATTTTATCGCGTAAGCGGTACCGCAGGTGCGGTTAAAGGACCGCAGAAGCAGAAATCGGGCCTGTGTTATAGTGAACAGTGTTCACGAACTTGGAAAAGAAGAAACATTTTAGACTTCGGGAAGAGGCGATTTTGGGTGATTTGGAGAGGATTCGAAGGGGATTCCATCAGGTATGAATTTATAGACTCGGATTATGTTATTATGGTGTAAAAACATGAATAAATCACGAAATTTCAAGGAATTAAAGGGTAAAAATGGAGGTTAGGGCTTGACACATAAGAATGTTTGAATTGATGATTTGAGGGGCCAAATGGACTCCGATTCTGGTGTATTTTATATGTACGGACTCATGGCGAGACGAGGATTTATTTAATGTGAATTTTGTAATTCTTTAGAAGTGGGCCCAGGGCTCGGGTTTTGCCAACTTCGTGTTTTTGGGTGTTTTTTGAGTTCTTTCAATTGGGTTATGTTCCATTAGCCTAATGTAATGTATTCATTGTGGTTTTGACCAGATTCGACGCGCGAGGAGGCGGATTCTAGAGGAAAAGGCATAGCGGACTAGTTTTGTGGCCGGCTTGAGGTGAGTAATAGATGTAGATGATGACCTGAGGGTTTGAAACCCCGGTATATGACACCGTGACGCTATATTGAGGCGAGATACATACTTTACTGTAAGTACGGGGTCGATTGTGATTGGGGACTATGGCTTAGTCCTACCGAATGATGTTCGTACTGTGTTATTGGCTAGAAATTAGTTGACAAACCTCCTACTTGGATGGTTATGGTTATATTTGGGTTGTATGCTGATTATTTGGATCCCGTAGGGATTATTATCACCGTTTCCATAATGTTTAGCATGTTTTCATGATATCAGTCCTCAGTTAAACACTGTCTCTAAATGGCTAGTAAGTTCTAAGGTTTTAACCACTTAATTTATAATTTCTGATAATTGGAACTAAAAATGGTATGTTTGACTGTGCCCGTGTGGCTTGCATTCATATAATTGGACTGATTGTGGATCGGGCTGTACGCCGCAGCGAATGTTACGATGATATTGCGCTTGGGCTGTAGGAGCCCATCTGGAGTCTGAATCCCCACAGTGAGCGTGGGTACCCAAATGGATCGGGCTGTATGCCGCAGCGGTCATGTGCATTTGCATTGCATTCATGCATTGATATCTATCCGCTTTATCTCTCTCTACTTGTTGTTATTACAATGCTGAATGTGTAGGAGTACTGGTTTTAGCTTCACATTGTTGTATTTTCGGGATTTCTTACTATCAGTCATTATACATGTCTATTACTACTGAGTTGGAAGTACTCACTTTACTCCCTGCACCATGTGTGCAGATTCAGGTACCCCGGGAGTTTAGCTAAGCTTTTGCTGTCTTCAGAGCATTTTCGGAGTAGTCGAGGTAGCTGCCTGACGTCCGCAGGACCCGACTCCTCCCCTATCCCTTTTATTATGTTTCCGCGACTTTTGAAACTATGTATTATTGGAGTCTTATTACACTGTATTATTAGAGGCTCTAGACTCATGACCCCCAGGTCTTTGGGAGTTTATTCCGTATTATCATGATATTCAACTTATTTCTATCTAGCAGTTTATACTTTAAGCTTTATTCCTGTTAATGATATTCAAATAATTGGTTTTGAGCTTCATGCTCGGGTTGAGAGTGTAAATGGTCAGGCTTGCCTAGCAGTTGTGTTGGGCGCCATCACGACCGGGATTGGGGTCGTGACAAAAAGGCACAACATTCCATTCGTATTGGCCCATTGGTACATTAAAAGCAGTTTTATATCTATCTAATTCAGATATCTGAATTTGCCAATAACCTGATTTTAAATCAAATTTTGAAAATATAATGGCATTATGTAACCTATCAAGTAAATCCTTTTTATTAGGAATAAGATATCTGATCCATTTTAAAATCTTATTAACACGTTATAGTTAATAACTAATCTAGGAACTCCTTGTTCCTGTTCAGCATGCTTATTTACATAAAAAGAGTACAAGACCATTTGGACTTGGATGGTCTAATTAAACCCTTTACCTTAAGGAATCAATTTCCTTTTTGCATAACTCCAAATATTTAGATTTCATTTGGCAAGGTATGGCCTTGGTAGGAATATTATCCTACGAAAAATCTTCTTCATAAGGAAGATTTATGATATGCTTTTTTCTGCTCCAAAATTGATTTGGGTGGTCACCACAAATAAAAGCAGAAAATTAATTTTTGAGAAAGTTTATTTTCTCAACTAACTTAGGATTTTTTAAATCCTGATCAATAGTAATTGAACAAATTTCATTCTTCAAAAATTCAATTTGATTTTCCTTTGAAGAAATATTATTAGAAATAATGTCATTTAGAAAACGTTGGACAAGATGAGTTATAAACTCAAAAGTGATACTCTTACCACCATAAGTTCCAGTAAAACTTTTTGTATCCCAATATAAAAAAGGCATTAATTTTATAAAAAATGGGACACCAAGTATTATGTCACGACCCAAATCCCGATCGTGATGGCGCCCAACACCTTGTTAGGCAAGCCCGACCTTTAGAACATTCTCATCCCAAGTTACAAAGATCCTTATAAGTTATTTAATTTAAAATATCAATTAAGCAAAATCTCAGTCTGTGATAGTAATAAAAACTGTACGGAAACCACAATAATATCAAACAGCCTATATCAGATCTAGCGTCACGAGTCAGAGCCTCTAGATACAATCAGGCAACATCATATACATATGAAGTCTAGGTGTGGAAGTAAAAGAAAAGGCAAGAGGAGAAATCGGGACCTGCGGACGCCGGCAGCTACCTCGATGACTCTGACAACTGAATTAGGCAGTAGCAGTAACCTCAGCTATGCCTCCGGAATGCCTGTATCTGCACACAAGGTGTAGGGAGTAAAGTGAGTACTCCAACTCAGTGATAAATAGCAATAAATAACAACTGAAAGTAAGAAATCCTATAATAACACTACACAGTTCTATAACAAACAGTAAAGGCAGTAAAGATCAGCTAATCAGGGGAAACTGGTAAAAATCTCATACAGTCCGACAATTTACCAATACTGCTGCGGCGTGCAGCCCGATCCAAATATAGTATATACTGTTGCGGGGCGCAGCTGATCCAATAACAATAGTTGACTGCGCTCACTGGGGGTATGTGCAGACTCCGAGGGGATCCTACAGCCCAAGCGCTATAATACTGCGGCGTGCAGTCCGATCCACATAATATATCACTGTGGCGTGCAGTCCGATCCATATAATATATCACTGCGGCGTGCAGTCCGATCCATATAACATACTACTGCAACGTGCAGCCCGATCCGGTGTATATCAAATACCCTCACGATGGGGTCCTTGACCCCTCTCATTCAATATAGACTTGGCCTCTTAGGCCCACTCAGCTAAGACGGGGTTTCCAACCCCAGGTATTTATCATTTAGAGTGGAAATTGCTAAGACCGGTTCATATTATGTTTTACAGTAAAGTATATGACTTAGAGTATGTTTACAACAGGTAAAGTGAGGTCAATTTGCTCAACATGCCCCCTAAGGGTTCTACAGATCCGCACAAGGCCCCAAATGTGGAAACTAGCCCAAAATATACAGATATAAGCTCAGTCTCAGTCAAAAGTATAGTAGAGTCATCAATCGGGATAGACCGAGTCCAAATCCCTAGCAGTAACATCACCACGCTCCACATACGGCGCGTATCTCGTCTCAATATAGCACCACATAGTGCAAATACAGGGTTTCAAACCCTCAGTACATCATTCATAACCATTACTCACCTCAGGCCAGCCGAAATCCAAGATCGTCTTGAGATTTCCTTACAAATCGACCTGCTCGAGTGTAAAATCTGACCAAAACTACAAATGAATATGTTAAAATAAGCTAATGGGACCTGACCCAATTGAAAGAACTCGAAAAAAACACCCAAAAATACGAAGTTGGCAAAACCCGAGCCCAAGGCCCGCTTCTCGAAAAATTATGACATTTACATCACCGGATTCCTCGTCTCGCCACGAGTTCGTACATATGAAATTCATCAAAATCGGAGTTCAAATGCCCCTTCAAATTCCAAATTTACATTCTGAAAACCAATCCCTAGTTCTTCCAATTTTTACTGAATTTTTTAAGAATTAAAGGTTGAATCTTTAATAAAATGGTGTTTCTAGGCCACGAGACTTACCTCCAATCATTTCCCATCAAAATCCCCTTCAAACTCTACCAAAAAGATCTCAAGGTGGTGCAAAAATGGAGAAAATATGAAATAGGCCGCGGATGAAATGTCCTATAAAACCCTTCTGTAATTGCCCAGATTGCTCTATGCGAACGCGAGCCTCCCTCGCGTCCGTGATGAACAAATTTTTAACAGGACAAAAATACCCTTCGCGAACGCGTCTGGTCCCCCGCGAACGCGAAGGCTTAGGCCTCCACACTTACGCGAACGCCACCTGACCACATGAATGCATTGACCATCAAACTGGTTCTCTATTTATCTCCTACGCGAACGCGCTCACATCCACGCGAACGTGATGCACCACGAAACCAAACTTAAGAGAACGCGTAGCCCTTACGCGAACACGATGAACTACTTCTGCCCCCCTTAATCTAACTCTACGCGTTCGCGACCCTTGCCACGCGAACGCGATGGCTTTAAAATTGCCTGCACTGCTGTTGCATTTTCTGCAACACTCAAGCCAACTTTCTTCCATTTGATCACCCGGAATCACCCCGAAGCCCCCCCGGGACCTCAATCAAACCACAACCTACCCCAAAACATCATACAAACTTGCTTCAATCATCAAAACACGTAAAACAACACAAAAATCATTAATTCATATCAGATTCAAGCCAAAGTTTCTTCAACACTTCCGAAACTCACATTCGATAAAAAACACAACCAAACGACGTCCGAATGACCTAAAATTTTGCACACATATTCAAAATCACCTAACGGAGCTATAGCAACTCTAGAAATTCCATTCCGACCCTTGGAACAAAATATCACCTATCAACCAGAATTCGCCAAAATTCAACTTCGCCAATTCAAGCCTAATTCTACACCGGACCTCCAAATCCAATTCCGATCGCACTCCTAAGTCACAATTCATCCTCCGAAGCTAGCCAAACCACCTGAATTCACATCTGAGCCCTCTAACTAAGAAGTCAACTTCCGATTGACTTTTCTAAATAAGCTTTCTTCTAAGAGGCTAAGTGCCTCATTTCCAACTAAAATCAATCCAACTCTACCCGATCAACTCAAATACTGATATTAAATCATAGAGAAACATAATATGGGGAAACGGGGCGGTAACTTATGTGAAGACGGGCCGGGTCGTCACATCCTCCCCAACTAAAAGAAACGCTCGTCCTCGAGTGGTTCAAGAAACATACCTGGAGCCTCAAATAGGTGGGGATATCTACTATGCATCTCCTGCTCGGTCTCCCAAGTAGCCTCCTCCACGGGCCGATCTCTCCACTGCACCTTCACTGAAGCAATATCCTTAGATCTCATCTTTCGAACCTATCGACCCAGAATAACCACCGGCTCCACATCTTATGACAAATCATCATCCAACTGAACCGTGCTGAAGTCCAACACATGAGACGGGTCCCCAACATACTTTCGGAGCATAGATACATGGAATACCGGATGCACACTAGACAAGCTGGGTGGCAAAGCAAGCTCATATGCCACCTCTCCAATCCTCCTGAGTATCTCAAAAGGCCCAATGAACCTCGAACTCAGCTTCCCTTTCTTCCCGAACCGCATAACACCCTTCATGGGCGAAATCTTCAACAAGACCTTCTCGCCTACCATATAAGACACATCACGAACCTTCCGGTCCGCATAACTCTACTGGCGCAACTGTGCTGTACGAAGCCTCTCCTGGATCAACTTCACCTTCTCTAAAGCATCCTGAACCATCTCAGTCCCCAAAAATCTAGCTTCGCCAGGCTCGAACCATCCAACGGGAGATCTACACCGCCTACCATACAACGCCTCATACGGGGCCATCCGAATGCTCGACTGATAACTGTTATTGTAGGAAAACTCTGCAAGCGGAAAAAAATCATCCCATGAACCTCCAAAATCAATAACACAGGCACGCAACATGTCTTCTAAAATCTGAATAGTGCGCTCAGACTGCCTGTCTGTCTGAGGATGGAATGTCGTGCTCAACTCCACCTGCGTACACAGCTCCCACTGAAATACCCTCTAGAACTGAGAAGTGAACTTAGTACCTCTATCCGAGATAATAGACACTGGAACCCCATGTAACTTGACAATCTCTCGAATAAAGATCCCTGCCAGCCGCTCCAAAAAGTAAGTAGTAACATACTAGAATGAAGTGCGCAGACTTGGTTAGCTAATCCACAATCACCCAAACTGAATCAAACTTCCTCAAGGTCCGAGGGAGACCACTCATGAAATCCATACTAATCCTCTCCCATTTCCAATCAGGAATAACCATACGCTGAAGAACACCACCCGACCTCTAATGCTCATATTGACCTGCTGACAGTTGAGACATCGAGCTACATAACTCACAATATCCTTCTTCATCCTCCTCCACCAGTAATGCTGTCTCAAGTCCTGGTACATCTTTGCGGCACCCGGATGAATGGAGTACCACGAGCTGTGGGCCTCCTCTAGTATCAACTCCCGAAGCCCATCCACATTGGGCACACAAATCCGTCCCTGCATCCTCAACACACCATCATCATCAATGGTCACATCTCTGGAATCATCATGCTGAACTCTGTCCTTAAGTACAAGCAAATGTGGATCATCGTACTGACGCTCTCTGATGCGGTCATACAAGGAGGACCGAGAAACAATGCAAGCCAACACCCGACTCGGCTCTGAAATATCCAATCTCACCATCCAATTGGCCAACACCTGAACATCGACAGCAAATGGCCTCTCCCCAACTGGAATATACGCCAAACTGCCTATACTAACCGCCTTCCGGGTCAAAGCATCGGCCACTACATTGGCCTTTCCCGGGTGATACAATATGGTAATGTCATAATACTTTAGCAACTCAAGACACCTCCGCTGCCTCAAATTAAGATCTTTCTGTTTGAACAGATGCTGAAGCCGCGATGATCAGTATAAACCTCACAAGAAATGCCATACAAGTAGTGCCTCCAAATTTTTAGAGCATTGACTATAGCTTCTAACTCCAAAACGTGCACAGGGTAGTTCTTCTCATAGGGCTTCAACTGACGAGAAGCATATGCAATAACTCTACCCTCCTGCATCAGCACAGATTCGATCCCAACTCTCAAGGCATCACAATACACAATGTAGGAACCTGAAGCTGATGGCAATACCAATACTGGAGCCGTGGTTAAAGTTGTCTTGAGCTTCTGAAAGGTCTCCTCATACTCCTTGGACCACACAAATGGAGTACCCTTCTAAGTCAACTTGGTCAAGGGCGACGCAATAGAAGAAAATCCCTGAACAAACCGGCGATAATACCCTGCCTACCCAAGGAAACTACGAATCTCAATGGCTGAGGTCGGTCTAGGACAACTCTCACCGCCTCTATATTCTTCTGATCAACCTGAATACCATCACTGGACACCACGTGTCCCAGAAAAGCCACAGACCCAAGCTAGAACTCACACTTGGAGAACTTTGCATAAAGCTTCTCCTCCCTCAATCTTTATAATACTACTCTCAAATGCTGAGCATGCTCCTCCTGGATACGCGAGTACACCATGATATTATCAATAAACACAATCACAAATGAATCCAGATACGGCCGGAACACGTGGTTCATCAAATGCATGAACGCGGCTGGGGCATTAGTCAGCCCAAAAGACATAACTAGAAACTTATAATGCCCATATCTCGTCCTGAAAGTTGTCTTCATAATATCAGAATCCCTAATCTTCAGCTGGTGATAGCCTGATCGAAGATCAATCTTCTGCGAGAATACCCTCGCTCCCTGGAGCTGATCAAATAAGTCATCAATACGGGGTAGTGGATACTTATTCTTCACTGTCACCTTGTTCATCTGCCTGTAATCAATAGACATTCTCATTGTGCCATCTTTATTCTTCACAAATAAGATCGGTGCACCCCACGGTGACACACTAGGACGAATAAACCCCTTATCTAGGAGTTACTAAAGCTTCTCCTTCAACTCCTTCAACTCAGCTGGTGCCATATGATAGGGAGGAATAGAGAGAGGCTGAGTGCCCCCCACCAGATCAATACCAAAATCAATGTCCCTGTCCGGTGGCATGCCCGGCAGGTCCGCTGGATGAAAATCCCTCATAACGGGAACATAATCAAGGCTAAAAGTCTGAGCTCCAACATCTCTCACAAATGCCAAATATGATAAAAATCCCTTCCCAACCCTCCGCTAGGCCTTTAAGAAAGAGATTACCCTGCTGGGTACATAATCAGTCACACCACGCCACTCGATCCTCCGAATACCCAGCATAGCCAATGTGACTGTCTTGGCGTGACAGTCTAGAATAGCATGGCACGGAGATAGCCAATCCATGCCCAGAATAACATTGAAATCTACCATGCTCAATAGCAACAAATCAACTCGGGTCTCCAGACCTCCAATAGTAACAAGACAGGACCGATATACATGGTCCACAATAATAGTATCGACTACCGGGGTAGATACATGCACAATTAAAGCAAGACACCCTCGGGTCGTACCCAAATGATGAGCAAAGTATAAAGATACATAGGAATAAATAGATCTGGGATCAAATAAAACTGAGGCATCCCTGTGGAAGACTGAAATAATAACTGTGATAACAGCATCCGAAGCAATAACATCTGACCGGACCTAATCAAGCCCGACCACCACCCGATCGGCCTCCCCCTCTGGGGCGACTCCTAGCTGCCTGTCCCTCACCCCTAGCTGGCGGGGCGAATGCTGAAGATACTAGGCTAGAAGATGAGGGTTGGCCCCTCTACTGAGATGAACTGGATGCACGACGGGGAAACTCCCTCCGCATATGCCCGAACTCACCACACTCATAAAAAACTCCTGGGTGCTTGGGACTGGGACTGAAGGGAACCCCTCGCGCCAGAGTGGCTAGCTGATGAACTCGGCCGGGGTGAACCCTGAATAGATAGGGCATGAGACGAACTCTACGATGGAAGTGCACTAAGAGATGGCTGACTCTGCCGAGATCCCTGAAACCCCGACTAGAAGATGACCCACGGTACTCTGAGCGAGCTGACTGATGAGGCCTGAAAGAACGACCTCTGCTCTGCTGAACCTGGCCTGTAGACGGAGCACCACTGCAGCAACCTGATCCTCGAGGCCTCTTGGCCTTCCTCTCCTCTGTCTCTCCTAACGGCGAGCCATCTCAATATCACGAGCAATATCCACTGCATCCTCAAAGGTATGGCTCAGGATCCTCTCTCTCAAGTCATCAGAATACAGATGGGATAAATGAGTCCGTCCATAAACCGTCTAATCCTCTCCTGATCAGTGGGACCATCCATGGAGCATAACGAGCCAACTCTGAGAATCTCACCTCATACTGCGTCATAGTCATATCGCCCTGACGAAGCCACTCAAGCTGCCTACGCAGCTCTTCTATCTGCGATCGTGGTACCCACTTCTCCAGAAAGATAGTGGAGAACTCCTGCCATGACAATGGTGCTGCACCTGTTGGCCTACGCTGCTCATATGCCTCCCACCATGTAAAGGCTGCTCCTGATAACTGAAAGGTGGTAAATAATACCCCGCTCGACTCTAAGATCCTTGCTGTCCGAAGCATACGCCGACACTTGTCGAGAAAATCCTAGGCATCCTCACCCGGAATACCACTGAAAGTAGAATGTGAGAGCCTGCTGAACCTCTCAAGATGACGCTGCTCATCGTCTGGCATCACTCGAACCCCATCACCCTGAACCGGGGCGACTGGCTGGACTGGGGCAACCTGCTGAGCTGGTGGTGCCTCTGGTGTCTGCAAACCCTGCACTACCTGCTCAGGCGTGCGAGCTACGGGGGTCTGATGACCACCCCCCGTCTATGAAGTAGCTGCGGCAGTAGTGGCTGAGACTGCCTGAGTTAGGCTAGTGAAAACCGATAGAATCTAAACTAGGGCCTCCTAAAGACCCAGAATCACAATAGGCACAGCTGGTGCCTGAGCAGGTGCTGTTGGAGTCTCTACAGCTGGAGGCTGATCCTGAATGGGGGCAACTAGTGGGTCGACTAGTGCTGCCCCTACTGCCCTGCCTCGACCACGACTACGGCCGCGTCCACGGCCTCGAGGAGGTGGTACTGGTGGTCGTCCTCCACATCCGGTAGCATGGGTTCTCACCATCTGCGAGAGAATAGAATACATAATTTTAGTTCTTGGATCAAAAAAGTCGCACGACAAGAATTTCAAGAATATGAAGTTTTTCCTAAAGGTTCTGTAGCCTCACGAGGATAAGTACAAACGTCTCCGTACTGATCTGTGAGACTCTACTAAACCGGCTCATGACTCACGAGACCTGGTAACCTAGGCTCTGATACCAACTTGTCACGACCCAAATCCTAGTCGTGATGGCGCCCAACACCTTGTTAGGCAAGCCCGACCTTTAGAACATTCTCATCCCAAGTTACAAAGATCCTTATAAGTTATTTAATTTAAAATATCAATTAAGCAAAATCTCAGTCTGTGATAGTAATAAAAACTGTGCGGAAACCACAATAATATCAAACAACCCATATCAGATCTGGCGTCTCGAGTCAAAGCCTCTAGATACAACTGAGAAACATCCTATACATATGAAAGTCTAGGTGCGGAAGTAAAAGAAAAGGCAAGAGGAGAAATCGGGTCCTGCGGACGCCGACAGCTACCTCGATGACTCCGACAACTGAACTAGGCAGCAACAGTAACCTCATCTATGCCTCCGGGATCCCTGTATCTGCACACAAGGTGTAGGGAGTAAAGTGAGTACTCCAACTCAGTGAGTAATATCAATAAATAACAATTGAAATTAAGAAATCCTGTAATAACACTACACTAATCATCTAATCAGGGGAAATTAGTAAAAATCTCCTACAGTCCAACAATTTACCAATACTGCTGTGGCATACAGCCCGATCAAATATAGTATATACTGCTGCGGCGCACACGATCCAATAATAATAGTTGACTGCGCTCACTGGGTGTGTGTGCAGACTCCGGAGAGGCTCCTACAACCCAAACACTATAGTATTGTGGCGTGCAATTCGATCCACATAATATATCACTGCGGCGTACAGTCCGATCCATATAATATATCACTGCGGCGTGCGGTCCAATCCATATAATATATCACTGCGACGTGGAGTCTGATCTATATAATATATCACTACGACGTGCAGTCCGATCCATATAATATATCACTGCGGCATGCGGTCCGATCCGGTGTATATCAATTACCCTCACTATGGGGTCCTTGACCCCTATCAGTCAATATAGACTTGGCCTCTCGGGCCCACTCAGCTAAGACGGGGTTTCCAATCCCAGGTATTTCTCATTTAGAGTGCAAATTGCTAAGACCGGTTCATATTATGTTTTACAGTTAAGGATATGACTGAGAGTATGTTTACAATAGGTAAAGTGAGGTCAATTAGCTCAACATGCCCGCTAAGGGTTCTACAGATCGGCACAAGGCCCTAAATGTGGCAACTAGCCCAAAATATACGGATATAAGCTCAGTCTCAGTCAAAAGTACAGTAGAGTCATCAATAAGGATGGACCGAGTCCAAATCCCTAGCAGTAACATCACCACACTCCTCATACGGCGCGTATCTCGTCTCAACATAGCACCACATAATGCAAATACAGGGTTTCAAACCCTCAGTACATCATTCATAACCATTACTCACCTCAAGCCGACCGAAATCCTAGCTCGTCTTGCGCTTTCCTCGCAAATAGACCTCCTCGAGTGTAGAATCTAACCAAAACCACAAGGAATACGTTAAAATAAGCTAATGGGACCTGACCCAATTGAAAGAACTCGAAAAAACACCCAAAAACACAAAGTTGGCAAAAGCCGAGCCCAGGGCCCGCTTCTCAAAAAATTACGAAATTTACATCACCGGATTCCTTGTCTCTCCACGAGTCCTTGCATATAAAATTCATCAAAATCGGAGTTCAAATGCCCCTTCAAATTCCAAATTTACATTTCGAAAACCAAGCACTAGTTCTTCCAAATTTTACCCAAATTTTTAAGAATTAAAGGTTGAATCTTCAATAAAATGGTGTTTCTAGGCCACGAGACTTACCTCAAATCACTTCCCGTCAAAATCCCCTTCAAACTTTACCAAAAAGCTCTCAAGGTGGTGCAAAAATGGAGGAAATATGAAATGGGTCGCGGATGAAATATCCTATAAATCCCTTCTGTAATTTTCCATATTGCTCTATGCGAACGCGAGCCTCCCTCGCGTCCGCGTTGACCAAATTTTTAACAAACCAAAAATACCCTTCGCGAACGCGTCTGGTCCCCCGTGAACATGAAGACTTAAGCCTCCACACTTACGCGAACGCGACCAGACCACGCAAACGCGTTGACCATCAAACTGGTTCTCTGTTTCTCTCCTACGCGGACGCGCTCACATCCACGCAAATGCGATGCACCACGATACCAAACCTACTCTAATGCGTAGCCCTTACGCGAACACGATGAACAAATTCTGCCCCCTTAATCTAACTCCACGCATTCGTGTCCCTTGCCACATGAACACGATGGCTTAAAATTGCCTGCACTACTGTTGCATTTTCTGCAACACTCAAGCCAACGTTCTTTCGTTTGATCACCCGGAATCACCCCGAGGCCCACCCGGGACCTCAATTAAAATACCAACCTACCCCAAAACATCATACGAACTTTCTCCAATCATCAAAACACGTCAAACAACACAAAAATCATCAATTCATATCGGATTCAGGCCTAAGTTTCTTCAAAACTTTCAAAACTCACATTTGATAAAAAAACCCGACCAAACAACGTTCGAATGACCTGAAATTTTGCACTCATATTCAAAATCACCTAATGGAGCTACAACAACTCTCGGAATTCCATTCCGACCCTCAGATCAAAATCTCACCTATCAACCGGAATTCGCCAAAATTCAACTTCGCCAATTCAAGCCTAATTCTACACCGGACCTCCAAATCCAATTCCGATCGCACTCCTAAGTCACAATTCATCACCAAAATTTAGATCCAAGCCCTCTAACTACATAGTTATCTTCCGATTGACTTTTCTAAAACAAGGTTTCTTCTAAGAGGCTAAGTGCTTCATTTCCAACTAAAATCAATCCAACTCTACCCGATCAACTCAAATACTGATATTAAATCCTAGAGAAACATAATATGGGGGAAACGGGGTGGTAACTCACCTGAAGACGGGGCAGGTTGTCAAATATTACATCTCTGTCTATATCTTTTACTAGAACAAAAGTTTCAGGAATACAAATATCGTGTTGGCAAATATAAGATTTAGGTAATTTATATGAAATACCCATTGAACTACCACTGGCATTTTTTAAACGATGAGTGTCTCTTATGAAAATATCTGGAGGGTATTACTCCTTCTTTTACACAATTTAAATCTGCTCCACTGTCAAATAAAGCAATAAACTCTTTTTTGAAATTGTAGTCTATTAAAAGAGTTATTTTTATGAAAAATTTTTGGGTAACAAAATATTGGAGTTCTTCTAAAAATTCATCTTCAGAAAAATCTATGGCAGCAAGTAAAGTACTAGCAGTATTTTCTTTTGAAGAACTTGGAGCTGTATTAAGCTCAGTGATTTTTATATTGGAATTTAAAGTAATTACTTCAGAAATTTGTAATCTGAAAACTCTTTCATCCAATGAAATATGAGAAGACTTTAATTCCGAGATTTGATTTTTGAGATAAGTTATCTCTGTGCTTAAATCTTGGACTGTAGCTAGCCTATCAAGCTGGGATTTGTTTTTCACCATTCTTTGAATTGCAGACATGGTGTAAGGTCTTGTTGGAGATGGGATATTATCCACCTCTATTTCTTCCTCTAAATTAGTAGGAAACTTGTAAATAATTTGTGACCTTAATTCTGGGTCTTTGATAGCCCTCAATAACTTTATCATGTTGTTGTTAGTCAAGACATTGATTGTCAAGTCTTTAAAATAGGAATAGATATTAAAGAGTTCATCATTAGGAATACAACACTCATTGGAGCATTGTCCTTTATTATAGAACTCTTGGTAATCTTCAGAAGATGAAATATAATCTTCTTCTTGAAGCACTCCCAAGTTTTCACTGGTTGAAAACTCGTGACCTGATTCATAGTCAGAATTCTCCGGAGAAGAATTTAAGAGAATTTTGTAAAGTGAATCTTTAATATTCTCGTCTAGATAAAGTTATTTGATTTTGTCCTTGATCTTGTAATCCTTTGCATAATGGCCTACTCTTCCGCATTTGTAGCAGGCTTGAGGGTTTTTTGCTTTAACATAACCCTTTTTGGCTTTATGAAAAGCCTTCCTTCTTTGGGTCCTTTCACGCCTCTTTTTAGGCGAACCCTTTTTCTTTTTGAAGTCCTTCTTCTTATGGGACTTCTTCCTCTTTGAAGGAATATTAATGGCGAACCGTTCACAAAATTCACCTAATTGTTGTCTCTCAGTGAGACGATATTTCTTAATTTTTTGGGATTGAGTGAGATAATTATCCCATCAGCCTTTAAGCTGACCAGTAAATCCAGTAATAAGCATTTCTGCAATTGCCTTGTCTGCATTATTATTAACTTTGCAGATAGTACTGTACATAAGCATTCTATGTAAGGTAGTATAAATTTGCCTTTCAGCAAGACCGTCTATATTCCACTCATAAATATCTGACCCACTATAACCTTGGTGGTAGTGGTCATTATCATGTTCTTCTAGTAGAACATCCTGAGGGTTGGTCGATGATAATAAAACATCCTTTGGTAGGGTTTGCGAGCATATTTTTTAGAGATTTTATTAATCTCATCTTCTACCTGTATTCTTTTACCTTTGTCAGGTTATGCTCTAGAGTTAAAGGACTAGCCTTAAACTCTCTAAACTTCTTATTAAGAAGTTCCTCCAAATCATTAATACTTTTAATTTTAAAGTCTTTTACCTCCGGTGGAGGTTGGATGCTGGTAGTAGCTATTTACTCTTTACCTTTAGCCTACTTTTGAGAAATCTTTTGGACCTTAGCTATAAGCTTCTCCAATTTCTCTTGTATCGTGATAACCTGTTCTCCCAGAATACTAACATACATACTAGTATAATTATTCTGAGTAAGCATAGTATTCAGGTTTTTCGCCGTAATAGTAGCCATATAATTTTTGAATAATTTAGAAAAAATAGTAAAATGAACTACTTTATCTTTTTATCCCATTTGAAAAAATTATTGGGGTGGAAAAACTGATTTAGTTGTTTTCCCACTAGTGAGCATATAATCTCTTTCTAATATAGAAATATAGTTATAAACATGTTTAGACATAAACCAAGTAACAAAAGCAATAATTTTATTCTTCTTTCTAATATCCGTATAAAAATCATGTCCAAAAAGTTTTATTAATTCACTAGTCATGCTTTCATGAAACCATTTTCTGAAAACAGACCATCTGGGTTTTAGAAATTCCTCTAAAATCATTTTTCTTGCCGGTGAACCCGAACTAAAATCTATTTGGTCTTCATACATCATTAACACCATTTGAAAAATCCATTTCGAATGCAGTGGGTTCAAGATCTGAATTAATCTTGACAATATTATCTTGACAAATTTTTATACTATCAATTCTATTATTTTCTCTAATTTGTGATGTGGATCTCTACATGGAAAGTCCACCACATAGTCAATTGTAGAAATATAAGAAGAATTTGATCTAGTCATTCTAGATTATAAACTGATATTATCATTTTGAATATGTTCATTGAACCTAATCTTTATAGTGCCATCTGAGGTTTGTTCTATCTCTGTAACCTTAGTATTACAGTGTCTCAAGGAGAAATTGCTTCCTCTATGACCCATTCCTTAGAGAAATCAATTTCATCCCATTTGATAGGTCTTCTGGTAATTACTTTGGATTTTGCAAAGTTGGTTTCTATAAGAATAGTTTCATTTTTGGAATTCATTATTTTGCACATAGGATTTAAAGTATATAATGGTTTAAAATAAATACTATAACAGATACACATTACTTCTGTACCAGGCAAGTAATCATAACATGTAATTTAATGCTAAGTATTAAAGCATTTAAAGAATTCTCATCATAAAGCCAGAAATTTGCAAATTAGGATAAGCATTAAAATAAACAGGGCCATAAGCCAAACTGGTTTGCACAGTCCCTATAAGAGACTTTTTCCAGTTCTGGTTTCTGCTATCTCCGAGGGCTGCTATGAAGCTTTCAGGTAAGCCTCTTAAAGTAAGTGGCTTGAATGCAACTTGTATTAAACCTATATGTATGAATCTATGTGAATCCCTATAAGGGGCAAAATCACTTTCAGATAATAATCTGAAGATAGCATGATCACTATCTACCGTGATAGTTTCTTCAGTAGTTTTAACTACTTGTTTTAAACCTATTTTTTCAAAAGTACCTAACTGGTATATTACCTTAGGTTTGACTAATGGTATAGTCCATTTATTAAGAAGATCTAATTATTGGGGCAATTCATATTCCTCTTTCCTACTATTTTTAACAGTAGTCTTCTTCCTAATGATATTCATTAAGAAAAAAGTGTTAAACTTAGCTTCTACAGTTACTAACTTACATGGCTCTGATACCAAACGAATACAGAATCACTTCCAATGAGGCTGCGGGAAATATATTACAAGAACTCCAGTCCTGGCTAGTTACCAACCTCTAGGTAAACCTTAAACCACGGTGCTGCACACAACCCTACAAATGGCCTCCTACCTAAACAGGTTTTACGAGCACCACCGATTAGGTTGGCCTAACCAAGGTTTACTGTCAAAACTACTAACTACCTGGTCTATATAGTTTTTAACCTATAAACTCATTAGGGTGATAATGTGTAACGACTCGGCCCGTTGTCACGTGAGTTACCACCCCGTTTTCCCCATATTATGTTATTCTATGCTTCAATATCAGTATTTGAATGAATCAGATAAAATTGAGTTGGTTTTAGTTGGAAATGAGGCACTTAGCCTCTTAGAAGGAAGCTTGTTTTGGAAAAGTCAACCAAAATTTGACTATATATTTAGAAGTCTCGGATGTGAATTTTGGTGATTTGGTTAGCTTCGGGGGATGATTTGTGACTTAGGAGTGCCTGATCGGAATTGAATTTGGAGGTCCGGTATAGAATTAGGCCTGAATTGATGAAGTTGGAATTTTGACGAATTCCGGTTGATAGGCGAGATTTTTATCCGAGGGTCGGAATGGTATTCCGAGAGTTGTATTAGCTTTTTTAGGTGATTTTGGAAATGTCTACTAATTTGCAGGTCATTCAGACATCGTTTGGTTGGATTTTTTTATCGAAAATGTATTTCAGAAGTTCTTGAAGAACTTAGGATTTGATTTGGTGAAATTTGACGATTTTGATGTTAACGATAGTGTTTTGATGATTGGAACATGAATAAGGTCTTGGGGTGTGTTGGTGCTATTGGTTGAGGTCCCGGAGGCCTCGGAGTGATTTCGGGTGGTTAAATGGAGAATCTTGATGTTTGTTGCAGGTCTGGTGCACTGGCTTTTGGTATTTTTGCATTTGCAGAAAAAGAGCCGCAGAAGCAGTTCCGCAGATGTGGCTAAGAGATTTCATAAGTGGTCCATGAGAGACCGGGGTAATTTCGCAGAAGCGGGCGGGGTATCGCTTCAGCGGGTCCACATAGGCGAAAATGAGGCCGCAGAAGCGGAATGGTGAGATCCGCAGAAGTGGATGGCTGGGCGCAAAAGCGAAAGGCCAAGGATTTTATGAAAACCGCATAAGCGGTCATATGGACGCATAAGCGATTACGGGACCGCAGAAGCGAAAATTGTTGAAGGGTTTTAATAAAACAGTGTTCGCGAATTTCAGAAGATAAGAAATCATTTTAGACTTCGGGAAGAGGCAATTTTGGGCGATTTGGAGAGGATTCGAAGGGGATTCCATCAGGTATGAATTTATAGAATCGAATAATGTTGTTAGGGTGTAAAAACAAGGATTTAAACACTAAAAATCACAGGATTTAAAGGGTAAGAATGGAGGTTAGGGCTTGAAACCTAAGAAAGTGTAAACTTGGAATTTGAGGGGCCAAATGGACTCCGATTTTGATGAATTTGATATGGATAGACTCGAGGCAAGACGTCTCGACCGGTAATGTAAATTTTGTAATTTTTCAAGAAGCGGGCCCGAGGCTCGGGTTTTGCTAGTTTTGAGATTTTTGCTATATTTCGATTGTTTTCAATTGGGTGTTGTCCTATTGGTATATTGTGATGTATTCCTCTGTTTTTGGTTAGATTCAACGTGCATGGAGGCCAATTTGAGGGGAAAAGGTATCGCGAGCGAGGAATTTCACCGGTTCGAGGTGAGTGATACTTGTAAATGATATCCTGAGGGTTTGAAACCCCGGATTTGCACATCGTAGTGCTGTATTGAGGTGACTTGCACACCGGATATGAGCGTGGGGTAGAGCACCGTTGGGGATTGTGACTTGGTCCGTTCCGGTTGTTGATTTTTATTGTGTAGTTGACTGAAACTACTTGCTATCATCATAGTTTGGACTGATTTCTATGTTTGGGCTTCGTGCCAACTATGTGATCCTTCGGGGATTGAGATTTCTATTTTAGCATATCTTGCATATCATTTGGCTTTAGTCCAAGGTTTTAAATACCGTTTTGCAACCTCAGCCATATTTCTAAGTTTTGAGAACTCAAATGATACTTTAAATACTATTTTGGGCTGAGAATTACTGGTTTATAAATTCCAGGGGGTTTATAATGTTTTCTGGATTGTGCATGGATCGGGCTGCGTGCTGCAGTAGTGACTTGAAACAGTGGTGACAATGGCACTGTATGATATAAATTGGTCAGGTAACATTAGCTGACCGGTCAGGTAACATTGACTGACTAGTATATTGCGCTTGGGCTGTAGGAGCCTCTCCGGAGTCTGCACACCTACGGTGAGCGCGGGTATCCACTTGGCCAGGTAACAATGACTGGCCAGGATTTTATTGATGCCACGAGATGCGCTTGGGCCGTAAGGGGCCCCTCCCGGAGTCTGTACACACCCCCAGTGAGCGCCGTCGACGATAAATAAATAGAGCGGGCTGCACGCCGCAACGGGTACTATAGTGAACTGTCATATGCATTGCATTGCACTCATGTATTTGTTCTTATTTTGTAAAGTTGTCATGACATTCAACACTCATATCATTGGCATTCACTCTATTTCTTGCACTGTGTACCAGATACCCTGGTGTTATTTGTAAATAGAGTGTTGTGCCTGAGGGACTGACTTGTGTGCGTACTTCCACTACCTAATATCGCATTCATATGCCTACTGTTGGAAAAAGAATATTTTCAAAAGAGATTTTAAACTGAGCTAGATGTTTTCTAAAGGATTTTCACGGCTTTACTGTTTTTCTTAAAAAGGTTGTACTGTCCTATATAGCATGATGAAGTGTTCTTACGTGATTTCTTACCGCTCAATTATTATTTACTCTTATTACCACTGAGTTGAAAGTACTCACTTTACTCCCTGCACCACATGTGCAGATTCAGGTGTTCCGGGAGCATAGTTGAGCTATTTGCTACTTCAGAGCTTCTCAGGAGTTGTCGAGGTAGCTGCTTGACGTTCGTAGGACTCGACTCCTCCCCTATTCCTTTATTATTTCCGCATTTTAGAACATTAGTATTACTAAGAATGTATTATTTCGTTATCTTAGAGGCTCTAGACTCATAACCCCAGGTCTTTGGGAGATGTTGGTTAAGTCAGTGATTCATACTGTCTCTATCTAGATTATTGGTTAATAGACTTTTTAAACGGTAATTTAATGCTATACATTTGGAAATGGGTGGTGTGATTGAGTTGTGAGTGTTAATTGGTCAGGCTTGCTAGCAATTGATGTTTGGCACCATCATGACCGGGATTGGGGTCGTGACATAATGTAAACACTTAGTTACAAAACATGCTAAGAGAATAAGAGAGAATAATATTCTAGCTCAAATTGGAAATAAACAGCTATGAAAGAAATTTTATTAGGAAAGGTCTTGAGTATTATCAAAATCTAGACGACCATGTATTAATGAAATGGGATGTTCAAATTGGTTATACCGATGAAGGAATTCCTTGCCTTCAGAGAATTTTTTATAATAAATTCTGGACCAAATTACTCCAGCCAGACCCCCATGACAAACATTTTCTGAAAATAGCCCATCTGGGTTTTAGAAATTCTTCTAAAATCATTTTTCTTGTCGGTGAACCCGGACTAAAATCTATTTGGTTTTCAACCATCATTAACAGCATTTGAAAAATCCATTTCGGATGCAGTGGGTTCAAGATCGGAATTAATCTTGACAATATTATCTTGACCAGTTTTTATACTATCAATTCTATTATTTTCTCTAATTTGTGATGTGGATGCTCTAGATGGAAAGTCTACCACATAATCATTTGGAGAAATATAAGAAGAATTTGATCTAGTTAGTCTAGATGATAAACTGATATTATCAGTTTGAATAGGTTCATTGAACCTAATCTTTATAGTGCCATCTGAGGTCTATTCTATTTCTGTGACCTCAGCATTTCCAGTGTTATGAGGGGAAACTGCTTGCTCTATGACCCATTCCTTAGGGAAATCAATTTTATCCCATTTGATAGGTCTTCTGGTAGTTACTTTGGATTTTCCAATGTTGGTTTCTATAAGAATAGTTTCATTTTTGGAATTCATAATTTTGCACATAGGATTTAAAGTATATAAAGATTTGAAATAAATCTTATAACAGATACATATTACTTCTGTACCAGGCAATTAATCATAACCATGTAATTTAATGCTACGTATTAAAGCATTTAAAGAATTCTCATCATTAAGAGAAATTTGCAAATTATGATAAGCATTAAAATAAATAGGGCCATAAGCCAAACTGGTTTGCACAGTCCTTATAAGAGACTTTTTCCAGTTCTGGTTTCTGCCATCTCTGAGAGCTACTATAAAGCTTTCAGGTAAGTCTCTTAAAGTAAGTGGCTTGAAGGCGACTTGTATTAAACCTATATGTATGAATCTATATGAATCCCTATAAGGGGCAAAATCACTCTCAGATAATAATCTGAAGGTAGCATGATCACTATCTACCGTGATAGTTTCTTCAGTAGTTTTAACTACTTGTTTTAAACCTATTTTTTCAAAAGTACCTAACTGGTATATTACCTTAGGTTTGACTAATGGTATAGTCCATTTATTAAGAAGATCTAATTGTTAGGTCAATTCATATTCCTCTTTCCTACTGTTTTTAAAAGTAGTCTTCTTCCTAATGGTATTCATTAAGAAAAAAATGTTAAACTTAGCTTCTACAGTTACTAACTTACATGACTCTGATACCAAACAGATACAGGATCGCTTCCAATGAGGCTGCAGGAAATAAATTACAAGAACTCCAGTCCTGGCTAGTTACCAACCTCTAAGCAAACCTTAAACCACGGTGCTCCACACAACCCTACAAACGGCTACCTGCCTAAACGGGTTTTACGAGCACCACCGGTTAGGTTGGCCTAACCAAGGTTTACTGTCGAAACTAGTAACTGCCTGGTCTATATAGTTCTTAACCTATAACCTTATTAGGGTGAAAATATAAACACTTAGTTACAAAACATGCTAAGTGAATAACCTTCGAATGCTAAGTCTAACACTTAATTATTTAGCCTTTCATTTAGGCTAAATAGTAATATAAATTAGGAAAGAGAGGGAGAGGAAAACAGTACCGAAGACCTTCTGTTTTGTGGCCAAGCGACCTTTTTGATTTTTCTATACAAAATTTAAAATATTACAAAGGATTTTTACAAAGGGAGTGGATAGAGAAACTAGAGAGAAGGGAGAGCTATGGCTGATGCCTTGGATAATACCTCGGTTGATGCCTTTTCTAATGCCTGCCTTCTTCTAAACTAAAATGATCCTTATATAATGGATCAGCTAAGGATAAAACAAAATTACAACAGTATTGACCGACATAATAATTATACTCGTGGCCGACAAGATAAAAAGATATTCCTACATAATTACAAACAGACATAACTAGTTTATTAAAGTAGATTCCCTTAAATAATGGAGGGGTTCGCTACATTATTAAATTTAACTTTATTAAAGTTATTCGTCTTCATTACCCCAATAATTCATTTGCGGGCCTTCAGTCATTCATGCTTTTCCTTTTCCTTTTTTGTCTTTTCTTTCTGAAGATTCTTCAGCACTTTCCTTCAATTTTGTAAGGAAGTCTTCTATCTCATTAATATTAGCTTTTGTTTCCGAGGTTCTTTGAGCTTCCCCTGCTACACATTCTTCTTCATCAGAAGTATTACCATTATATAATCAAAAGTTTATTATTTAAACTGATTGCCAAGCTGCAAAATTTATTTTTAATAAAGATTACATAATACCATTATATTTTCAAGACCCCCAAGGCAAACTATTTGGTGAAGAATTAATTCAACAAATTCAAGAGTAGCGTATGACGCTGTACCAAAATACCTGGCCATTAGTTTCCAAGGGTTATCCTTCCATTTAAGCTCGGATTGTTCCAAAAGAATTAATAACTCTCTTGTTTCCTTTTGGTTATAAACCTCAAGATTTTCACTACTATCCTTAGGAAAGGTATTATCATACCCTTTTTTATATATTATGTCAAAACCAAAAGGTGCTAACAAAGCTTGCCACCTAAACATGTTTATAACTATATTTCTGTATTAGAAAGAGATTATATGCTCACTAGTGGGAAAACAACTAAATCAGTTTTTCCACCACAACAATCTTTTCAAATAGGAGAAAAAGATAAAGTAGGATAGTAGTGAAAATCTTGAGGTTTATAACCAAAAGGAAACAAAAGAGTTAATAATTCTTTTGGAATAATCCGACCTTAAATGGAAGGATAACCCTCGGCAACTAATGGCCAGGTATTTTGATACAGCGTCATACGCTTCTCCTGCTTATAAATATAGGACACATTATGAGATAATACTCTCTACTACAGGATCAGCTGACATTCAGCATTTTTAACCTGCTACTACAAAGAAAATTTATAATTTTTCTAAAATCATTATCAAGAAGGTCATACCTTCAGATGAATGGGGAATGAGTATCCTTAAGGATCGAGAATATACTCATCCTAAACAAAAAGTATCAGTTAAATTTAATTATTGGGACTATATCGAATNCAAATTCCAAATTGGTTTTTTAAATGGTGGAAGTTATATGGTCCATCATTGGAAATATTTCCTCCTTTATTTAAATATTTATATACTCAATGGGTAGACATATCTCCTAGAATTATTTTGTTACAAAAAGATAATATCTTTTATGATGGAATTGCATTAATGTATTTCTTTATAGAATTTTCAATTCCATGGATAATGAAATGGGATGTTCAAATTGGTTATACCGATGAAGGAATTCCTTGCCTTCAGAGAATTTTTTATAATAAATTCTGGACCAAATCACTCCAGACAGACCACCAAGGCAAACTATTTGGTGAATAATTAATTCAACAAATTCAGACCAAGATAGACTCATATGTGAAATTAGACAGAGCAGATTGCTGCAGGGGATAAATTAAGTCCCTTTGAGATGATTACTAAAAGTCTTAAAATGAAGAAAGGAGCTATCTGTAAGAAAGAAATCCTTGCTTCATACTTTGAGGAAATAAAGGAAGATTTAGCAAAAAATTTCGGAACAGAAATCAGTGACGATATATCCATGGCTTCTTTGGGTAATACTTCTGATGAAGAAGAATGTGTAGTAGTGGAAGCTCAAAGCACCTTGGAAACAGAAGTTAATATTAATGAGATAGAAGACTTCCTTGCAAAATTGAAGGAAAGTGCTGAAGAATCTTAAGAAAGAAAAGACAAAAAAGGAAAAGGAAAATCATGAATGATCGAAGGCCCTGCAAATGAATTATTGGGGGTAATGAAGACAAATAACTTTAATAAAGTTAACTTTAATAATGTAGCGAACCCCTCCATTATTTAAAGGAATCTACTTTAATAAAGTAGTTCTGTCCGTTTGTAATTATGCAGGAATATCTTTCTATCTTATCGGCCACGAGTGTAATTATTATGTCGGCCAATACTATTGTAATTTTGTTATATCCTTAGCTGATCCATTATATAATGATCATTTTAGTTTATAAGAAGACAATTTGAAAAGGTCTGGTCTTGGTAGAAATATTATCCTCCGCAAAATCTTCTTCATAAGGAAGATTTATGATTGGCTTTTTTCTGCTCCAAAATTGATTTGGGTGGTCACCATAAATAGAAGCAGAAAATTGATTTTTGAGAGTTTATTTTCTAAACTAACTTAGGATTTTTTAAATCCTGATCAATAGTAATGGAACAAATTTTATTTTTCAAAAATTCAATTTGATTTTCCTTTGAAGAAATATTATTAGAAATAATCTCGTTTATAAAAGGTTGGACAAGCTTAGTTATAAACTCAAAAGTGATACTCTTACCACCATAAGTGCCTGTAAAACTTTTTGTATCCCAATATAAAAAAGGAATTAATTTTATAAAAAATAGAACATCAAGTATTACATCTCTGTCTATATCTTTTACCAAAACAAAAGTTTCAGGAATACATATATCCTGTTGGCAAATATAAGATTTAGGTAATTTATATGAAATACCCATTGAATTACCACTAGCATTTTTTAAACGGTGAGTGGTTTTATGAAAATATCTTGAGGGTATTACTCCTTCTTTTACACAATTTAAATCTGCTCCACTGTCAAATAAAGCAATAAACTCTTTTTTAAAATTGTAGTCTATTAAAAGAGTTATTTTTATTAAAAAATTTTGGGTAACAAAATATTGGAGTTTTTCTAAAATTCATCTTCAGAAAAATCTATGGAAGCAAGTAAAGTACTAGCAGTATTTTCTTCTGAAGAACTTGGAGTTGTATTAAGCTTAGTGATTTTTATATTGGAATTTGAAGTAATTACTTCAGAATTTTCTAATCTGAAAACTCTTTCATTCAATGCAATATGAGAAGACTTTAATTCCAAGATTTGCATTTTGAGATAATTTATCTTTGTGCTTAAATCTTGGACTGTAGCTATCCTATCAGGCTGAGGTTTGTTTTTCACCATTCTTTGAATTGCAGACATGGTGTATGGTCTTGTTGGAGATGGGACATTATCCATCTCTATTTCTTCCTCTTAATTAGTAGGAATCTTGTCAATAATTTGTGACCTTAATTCTGGGTCTTTGATAACCCTCAACAACTCTATCATGTTGTTGTTAGTCAAGACATTGATTGTCAAGTCTTTAAACTGGGAATAGATATTAAAGAGTTCATCATTAGGAATACAACACTGATTGGAGCATTGTCCTTTATTATAGAACTCTTGGTCATCTTCAGAAGATGAAATATAATCTTCTTCTTGAAGCACTCTCAAGTCTTCACTGGTTGAAGACTCGTAACCTGATTCATAGTCAGAATTCTTCGGAGAAGAATTTAAGAGAATTTTGTAAAGAGAATCTTTAATATTCTCATCTAGATCAAGTTCTTTGATTTTGTCCTTGATCTTGTAATCCTTTGCATAATGGCCTACTCTTATGCATTTGTAGCAGGCTTGAGGGTTTTTTGCTTTAACATAACACTTTCTGGATTTATGAAAAGCCTTCCTTCTTGGGTCATTTCACGCCTCTTTTCAGGCAAACCCTTTTTCTTTTTGAAGTCCTTCTTCGTATGGGACTTCTTCCTCTTTAAAGGAATATCAATGGCGAATTGTTCAAAAAATTCACCTAATTGTTGTCTCTCAACTTTGAGCACGTGATTTTTACCCTAAGCAAATTATTCCAAAAATTTCAAATAAAATAATTTTACAATTTTAGGAATTTTGTTGCATTCTTTGTGTTAGTTAGTCGTATGTTAAAACTAGTATTAAAAATACAAAAATATGCGTATGCAGTAGGATTTTTAATTTTTAGTATTAATGCATTTTGGAAAACAAATGAAAGAAAAATCAAAAATAGCATCTTATGGTTTTAATTGGAAATTACCACAAAATAGTTATTAAATAATTTTTAGACTTTAATTAGTATGTTTATTAGTTTAATTTTAATTTTATAAAATCAAGAAAATACAAAGTGTGTGTATATATATATATATATATATATATATATATATATATATATATATATATATATATATATATATATATACAATATCTTGGGCCAAAACACCCCAAAACACCCTAAAACACCCCAAAGCCCAAAACAAAACCCAAAAGACCCAGGCCCAAGTAGATAACCGACCCAGCCCCATCTAACTTTGATAATATCGGAATCCTCTATTAGATAGAGACACGGAAATACCGTGTCTCTATGGTTCGAATGGAAGCTGAAGCCTCAAGGGCTATTTGAAGCTGGGAAGACGGGAGAATTGAGAAGAAGATTCGGAGAGATTTTTTGGAGAGGAACAATTCGGAGAGAACAGAGAGAAAAATTCCGGAATTCTAGGGTTCATAAATTCGTTGAGTTTCGCATTCAAGTTTTGGATTGTTAGTTCTTCTTCTGGAGTTTGATTGAAATTAAAGCTGATTGACGAGCTCATTACGGTTGCTGTTTGATTGGATTCTAGTTGACGCCTCCTGTTTCTCTCTAGCGATTCTAGTTACAAGTTCCGATTGAAGGTTTATAGATTCGATCTGAATCTCCTAGTCAATTTTTTACTTCAAGGAACTCTTCTCTATTCGGATAATGTAATTTGATAATCCATTTCTCTATTATACCGAAACTTGTAATAATGTTTCCCTTATCATTCTAAATTTTAGTATTCATTTTCCTTTGCTCTGTTTTATTCTGTTACTTGTGCGAAGATTAGATGCTTTAGTTTTCATTTGTCGTTTAGTGTGGTTCGACACTCTAAATATTTGTTTTATGCTTTAGACCTGATGACTTGCTTAACTGTTGTTGCTACTCTTCCAAAATGTTGAAACTGAGATATAAATTGGTTTAATGAGTTTGAGTGAGCTACTATTGTTCCATAGTTATCTGTTCAGGGTATCTGTTATTGCTTCTGTCGAGTTGCTCATTTGTTTGCTACTATTTCGATTTTTGGCAGTTGACTTTAGCTCGTCTACTTCCTCTATACCTTTGGACATGAAGCTCAATTAGGAGAAATCGAAGTTCAATCTCCTTACTTCTCCTCTCATCTTCATGTCGAGAATGCCTAACACTATAATTTTAGTTTCAATATGCTTGACATGAAGCCCTATATGGTCTCGTTTTCCTTGATCCCTCGACCATGTCCACACGTTTTGTTAGTTGAAAATATGAGTTTACCTTTGTACCAAGTTTGGGACTGTTATTGAGCATTCTATAACTTTTGGTATTCTGTCCCGTTTATGTGTTCGAATATACTGATTTCAATATGCTCAACTGAAGTCGGAGTTGGCTGGTAGTTGTATGACTTATTGAGAGGTCACATTATTGTTAATCCTAGTTCGATTAGTCCTTAAAGTTTCCCTGTGAGTATCTGTTCGCCTGTTAGTGCAAAACTGATCTTACTTGCTGGATTTCTAAAGTCTAAACTGAGGTCACATTATTGTTAATCTGTTGGCTCGATTTTGAATCTGACAATGTGAGCATGAAGTATTGCATTTGAATTGGTATCAATTTCTATTTGAATAGGCTCTCATGAGAAGAACGTTAGATTCCCCTGATCATTATTGGAATAGCATGCAGCGTGACTAGGCTATCAGACTGATTATGCTATGTCTATGATTCGTGTTAGTTTGATGCTTTGGTGTTATTAATTTCTGCTAGACTCCACTCGCGTATATATGCTGGTTTGCACTTAGGATTGTGGACAGTTAGTTGATTAGTGCTATTTGCCTGGTAACTGTTAAGTCTCCCTCAGTTTTTGAGCATAAATTTGGAGTTCATTTGGCCTATGTTAGCTTTGAATTACTAAGTAATTTGTGTACACAGTTTCAAGCCCCTGTTGATACTGTTGGAATCTTTTAGCCAATTCAATCGGTTCATTCTGTTAAGTTCAAAAAAAAAATGAGTGTTCTTGATTTCCTCAATTGCTATGTTCGTTTTGTTCGAATCGTAATCTGTAGATTTTGGGATTTGATTGAAGCTTGTAATCTGAATACCCAGCAGTAGAGGTCCACCCTGTACCTTCATTTCCGGAATGCGTATATTGGAATATTCATATTTGTTCCAACAGTAGTTGCTCTCGTTATTTGTCATTATTGATGCTTCCTTGTTTTGAATTCTCATTGCAATTGCAGTATATTTTAGCCTGCATCTTCATACAGCAAGTGATTGGTTTAGTTTGAAGACTAGGCTTAATACCATTCTTTAGTTATCTTTTAAAAGTATCGTTTGTGCTTCTGCTGCCATGAAATTGATTTGCTAACAAGTATATTAGGATGAAAAAACCAAAAATAGAGAATGTAGTATACTTTAAGGTGAACCTTAAATAAAACGTAGACGAGCCTCACTAAATCACAAATATTTAATTGTGGGGCCCTCAAATAAATATCAACATAAAAATTCTAGATTCGGAAGGACCGTTTAGCAAATTTCACGGTCTTTTCCAAAGTTAATAAAGACGTAGATACTTTAGGCGCGATTAATAATATTACTTTCCTAATACGGGTGTACATTTATGTGACCCAAATCTAAAATCCCGGCGAAGTTGAAATGCACTAAAGTCACAGGCGTACTGATACGGTGTGACTCGAAATGCGTTTTCGCGACGTCGTAATTCTTAAAAAAAAATGACAAAGCGGGACATTAATAAAGCATAAAAATGAAGCATATAAAAATCAGATAAAAATAAAAACAACAGTTGAGCGACCGTGCTAAAACCACGGAATCCGGGAGTGCCTAACACCTTCTCCCGGGTTAATAGAATTCCTTATCCGAATTTCTGATTCGTAGACTGTAACAGAGTCATAATTTGTTCGGTTCGGGATTAAACCGGTGACTTGGGACACCAATATTTTCCCAAGTGGCGACTCTAAAATTTAATAAACAAATCCCGTTCCGACTATCCTTTAATTGGAAAAACTCCTTCCCTTTTTATTATTATATCCATCCCGGGTTATAATATTAATAAGCGGTACATTAAAATAAATAAAAAGAAAAAGGAGGTGTGACAGCTCTGGCGACTCTGCTGGGGAAAGAAACCTAGAACTTCGGTTCAGGGTTTAAGAATTCGAGCTCGAAATAATTGCTGTATTTGTTTATATATGATTTCTCTATATGTTCATGCTTAAAATGTGCTAAATGTTTACCGCTTTGATATTATTTGAACTGTATATAAATTGTGCCGAAAACCCTTCTTTTCTTACCTCCGGGGATGTGCTTACTGGTTGAGACTCCCCTTTCTGTTAGAGTCATACCAAAAAATAAGAAAAGAGGCCGAAAAAGTTACTAAGCCGGACGGTCCCGCGGGTCCCCGGTACCCCCTCCTCGACTCGAGTTGTCCGCCCGGGTACACAGTCTAGAACCAATAAAAAATCAGGATATTGAGCTTAGATTTAGGACGATTATTTGCATCATATCTGACTTATGGGACTCAACATAGGGGTTGGGTCCATCTAGGACAGGTAACCCAAAATGAAAAGACCACCATAATGCATTTTTACGTGTTGCATTTATTTGTCTCGGGCCCACATGCTGACCAACTTTTGAACATCGAAAATTTTGTGAAATTGAGAAAAAGAGAAAAAAAAAAGAAAGAAATAGCAGTGTAAAGAATTAATTGTTTAGTTTTAGAAAAATCGATGCCCAAATACTGTCGAAACTCTGCCGAAATTTCGAAAAAATAAAAATGGAGATGTTTTATTTTTAATAGTTTGTTTTACTAAAAGCAAAGAAAAAAAATAATATAAAAAAAAGAAGTCTTTTAGCTAGGAAAAATAGGTTGTTTTATTTTGTTGAAAATGAAATAAAAAAAAATGTTATTTTGTCTTGTTTTCAAAATAGAAAAGGAAAATAGTTTGTCTTGCCATGAAAAATGAAAATGAAAAAGAGTATTGCTTTTGAAAGTAGTTTTATTATGAAATACCAAAAAATAAAATGAAAAAAAAAGTCTTGCTTTTTGCTTATGAAATGCCAAAAATGAAAATGAAAAAAGGAGTCTAGTTTTAAGGTAGTTCGTTAATTTGACCGAACTACGCTAGTTTGATTCTCACCACTAGGCGAGATACGTAGGCAACCCGTGACGGGTCCAACCATCCCTTTTCAAAATAAATAAATAAATAAATAACCAAAAAAAATGTTAAATTTTTAAATTTTTAAATAAATCAAAGTGATGCCATTTTTTGAAAATAGCCGAATGTTCCGAAAGAACGCCGGAAGGCTGTTTGTGCAAAAATGGCCACTTTTGAAGTCATTTCCTTTAAATAATAATAGCCTTGAAATCTTCAAATGAAGTAGTGAAAGGCTGAGTTCACAAAAAATGATGAAAAATTCTCTTTGAAAAAAAAAAAATAAATATATATATATATATATATATATATATAT
>MU775263.1:121736-134507 GCA_026770625.1 Nicotiana glauca | reverse complement strand
GGGTCTTCAGAGAAAACATGCATAGAAGAATTCTATACAAGGATAAAAGGGGTCAAGTTGCCAGAAGGATTTAAGGGTTGGACTACATATTTCCGATCACTTACTGCTAGCCAGATAGAATGGACATTCGGGTGGCTACCTGTCAATGAAATTATATATATGCCGGCCGAGGGATCGCATTTTCCTTTAATGGGGCTTAAAAGTATTCAACCCTATGCTCCATATCGAGTCTTACGCTAACTTGGGATATATCAGATAGTGCCAAAAGATGGGGACCTCAACATACAAGTAATTGAGATTAATCCAAACGGGCAATTTCCGGAAGCTAAAGTCCGTCAAATTTGGAATGAATGTCAATGTTTAAAATCAGACACCTGTGTGAGAGATCGGGTTAGAGGAAAAGTGTCGCCTGGGTATTCCTCATGGTACCGAAGAGATTTTGAGCATGAAAGACCAACGAAGAGACCTCACATTCAAGAATTTGCCGAGCTATCAAAGGAACAATGTGATTGGCTGGCCAAGGAGAATGAATATCGAGCCAAAATCAGTATGTTGGAAAAACAGGTTCAGGACCTCAAATTCGAAAGTAGCTTACAAGCAGCGACAGATGAGGGTGAAAAGAAACAGCTGATTAGAGAAAATGAAACATTGAAGGCTCAGATTGTGAAAATGAGAGCAGCGACTGAAACCCCAATTCGACTTGCCCGAGATGAAAAGCTAATTGATAATTTGCGATGCAAGGTAAATGACTACAGCTTTAATCTAGACAAAGCTGAGAAGGAGTTAATTGGGGTTCGGAAACAGTTGGCCAGGAGTGCTGAAGAAAGGGCTCGGATGATCCAGCAGTTGAAAGATGAACATAATGTTGAAGTTGCTCGGCTAAGGAAAAAGATTGTCACGGCCGAGGTCAAAAGTAGCAAACAAACAAAAAAAATTGACATAGAAAAAGAGCACTGCTACATGGCCATGGCTCGGTTAGAATTGGAGCTACAGCAACGTCAAAAGAAGAGCCAGCAAACCTTGGACGCTCGTGCCGAACAGATCGGGAGGTTGCTTCAAGAGAAAGGAATTATCAGGGAAAGAATTGTCAATACTGCTCACTATATTACACGGAAATGCCAACTGTGCGAGGATATGACCCAGTCCATATTTGCCGCAGCAGCAATGATCTTTGTGAAACAAGTAAGGACAGACTTGGATAAACTCCAAAGGGGATTAGCATATAGGCCCGCGGTAAGACCGAACGATGTCTCGCGGGCACTAGGAGCTTTAATGTATTCATAGGACATGCATTTTCTGTATTTTTATTTTGCAGGTTGTAGTACAACATCATCTTTTGTAATCAATGATTGAGTATCAATGAAAATTGAAAATCCAAAAAGTTGTCATTATTTTTCCTTACATGCAATTGTTTGTGCGATAGGCAAACATATTGGATCAAAAAAACAAAAAGAAAGAAAAAAAAAGAAGAAAAACAATGAAAACGAAAAATAATGAATAATAAAAAAAAAGAAGAGAGAACATGGGCGGAAACAAAAGAAAAGAAAAGGAAAAAGCAAAAAAAAAAAAAGAAAAGAAAGAAAATTGGCAGAAAGATGACAAATGCTAGGATGACGCATAATTGCCAGGCAAAAGTTTTGTTTTTAAAACTTGTGATGTTCATCTATTATGATCTAACTACTAACAAGTTTTGTCGTTGATGAGAATCAGACAAAGCAGTTAGCAACTGGCATTCTGGCGCATCATAACTACAACACTCATTCTAAAAGCATGACGAAGGCAGTTACCCAAGAAATTGAGCCGACAATCGTGGATCCCTTGCAAGAGGAGGAAGTAGTAGATGTGAATAGCATAAAGGAAGAAATATATAAGCTGAGACAGCAGATGTCGGAAATGTATCAGGCTTGGTCGAGGGGACAACCCTTACCTACTTACCCAGCCAATCCCACATATATTCCTCCACCAAACCAAGATCCACCCACCATGAACTCATCTTCTACATACACTACATACCCACACTATTACGCCACTACATCACAAGTACCACCCTCACTTCCTAAACAAGCTCCACCACCACCACCCCAGGTTACTCCAGTGTATGTGGCACCACCACCAGCCGCTTTACACAAATCCTCTAGTGAGCCTGTATTTCATATCCATGATAACCATTACTACCCTCCAGAACCCACTTTCAGACAACATGATTCATGTACCCCTCTTATTGATACGACGGAAGATGAGAAACCCGTTAGAAATCCTGAACAAGAGGAGATAGCCAGAAAAATGAAGAGCCTTGAGCAGTCGTTTCACAATATGGAGGGTTTGGGAGGCCAAGTTAGTGTGGCATACAAGGACTTGTGTTTGTTCCCCGAAGTACAACTACCAGCTGGGTTTAAATTGCCGAAATTTGACATGTATGATGGCCATGGTGATCCGGTGGCCTCTGAGAGGATATTGCAGCAAAATGCGTGGAGCTGGGGGAAAAGATGAACTACTTATGGCTTATTTCAGTCAAAGCCTCAGTGGCTCAGCACTTGAATGGTACACCCGTCAAGATCATACCCGATGGTTCATTTGGGACGATTTGGCTCAATCATTTGCGAACCATTTTCAATATAATCTGGAAATCATCCCGAATAGGTTGTCATTGACTAAAATAGAAAAGAAGCCCGGAGAGAGTTTTAGGGAGTATGGTTTCAGGTGGAGAGAACAGGCGGCTCGTGTGGATCCACCAATGAAAGAAGGAGAAATGTTAGATTGTTTCTTACAAGCTTTGGAGCCGACATACTACAGGCATCTGGTGTCTGCAATCGGAAAAACCTTTAATGAGGTGGTAAAAATGGGGAGTTTTGTTGAAGAAGGTTTGAAAACGAATAAAATCATGAGTTATTCGGCCATCAAGGCTACAAATCAAGCAATTCAGACGGGAACAGGAGGAGAAATTGGGAAGAAAAAGAAAGAAGAAGTGGCAGTTACAAAGGGAAGGTCTTGGTCCCGGGGCCCCAACCCATATCATCATCAGCCTCGCCCATATCAACCATACCCACCAACACTGTATAACCCACCTCGACATTATTACCCTCCGACTGGTCCTCAGTTTTCTGTCCAGTATGCCCAGCCTTACCCACCACCTCCTCCTTCATGGCGAAGCCCAGCACCCCAAAATGTCTATCATGCTCAAAACACATACCTGCCACCAAAAACCAACAGAAATCCCAACAGAACCAGTTTCCATCCCGACCCTGAAGTCAAAAGTGACAGGGCTCAGAGAAAGAAAATATTCACTCCTCTGGGAGAATCATATACCAGCCTCTTCCACCGATTGAGATAACTGGGGATGCTGAGTCCTATTGAGCCTAAAATTCCCAATCCTCCACCGAGAAACTTATATCAATCCATCTATTGTGAATATTGCTCAGGGGCACCGGGACATGACACAGAGAAATGTTGGCACCTAAAAACTGCAATACAAGAACTCATTGACTCCAGAAGAATTGAGGTGCAAGCCCCCGAGACTACCAACATAACACAAAATCATTTGCCTATGCACCATGAAACACATATGATAGAGCTAGTACAAAGCTGCAAAAAGCCCTCTCAGACTGTGATGACAAGCAAAGCAAACAACAAGATAGAGAGTGAGAAAGTATCAGTTGAGTCACCTGTAAGTCAGCCAGCAGTGGTAATTAAACCTGAACCTGTAAAAGTGATAGTACCTGGGGTGAAGCCTATCTTAACTGTGAAAGGGGCACATATAGAACCAGTTGTTATCAAGCCAGTCGTTCAGATGCCGATTATGAACATCAAAGCTGTACCTTGGAATTATGACAAGGTAACTGTCATGTACAAAGGAAAATAAGTCAAGTGGGAAATCTGCGAAACCCATGGTTTGACCCGATCTGGGAGATGTTTTGCTCCTGATGATTTGAGAAAAGCGAAAGTTGTGAAAGAAAATCCGGCCCATGTGAAGAAAGCGGTCATCGAAGAAGAAGCTGAGGAATTCCTAAGGAAAATGAAAGCTCAAGATTATTCCATGGTGGAGCAGCTGAGGAAGACACCAGCTCAAATATCTTTGCTATCTCTGTTAATTCATTCCGATGAACACCGAAGGGCATTAATGAAGATCCTAAATGAAGCTCATGTACCAGAAAAGATCACGATGTGTCATTTGGTAAAGATTACAAAAAAAATATTTGAAGCAAATAGGATAACATTCTCAGACGATGAACTACCATTGGAAGGGACAGAGCACAACAAGGCGTTATACCTTACAGTGAAATGTGAGGAATCAGTGGTGACCCGTGTCCTGGTCGATAATGGGTCAAGTGCTAATATTTGTCCTTTATCTACTCTGGGCAAACTGAAGATTGATCACGAAAGAATCCATAGAAACAACATATGTGTGAGAGGATTCGACGGAGGTGGAAAGAACACTGTTGGAGATATAATTTTAGAACTTACCATCGGACCGGTGGAATTCACTATGGAGTTTCAAGTGTTGGACATTGCTGTGTCCTATAACCTCCTGTTAGGACGTCCATGGATTCACGCTGCAAAAGCGGTGCCTTCTTCACTACATCAAATGGTGAAATTTGAATGGGATCAGCAAGAGATAGTAGTGCATGGGGAAGATAATGTTTGCAATGCCATCACGCCGTTCGAAGAAGTCAAAAGTGACTAAGGTCCTTGGGTGTACCAAGTGATGGACACTGTGTCTGTAAACAAGATATGTGAAGGTGAAAGCATCCCAGTACCCAAAGTAACCCCTGCGGCGGTCATGGTTGCTAAAGAAATGTTAAAGAACGGGTTCTCTCCGGAAAAAGGTCTAGGAGTTGCTCTACAAGGAATAACACAACCAGTTTATCTTCCGGGTAGCACTAATACTTTCGGCCTGGGTTTTAAGCCAACCATCGCCGATATACAGAGAGCCAAAAGATTGAAAAAGAAAGGATGGAACCTCCCCAAACCTATCCCAAAACTTTCCTATTCCTTCATCAAGCCTGGTACACAAAGACGTCTGGAAACTGTCATGCCAGGCCATGCAGAGATAAAGCCAGATGAAGAGATATTAGAAAGGTTTGAGAGGTTGTTTGAAGGCGTGAATATGATAGAGGCAGCCGAGGGAACAAGCAAGATGGATGTTCAGTTTGTTGGACCCCAGATCAGGCTAAATAACTGGGAAGCTACTCCTTTTCCAATCAGAAGGGAGTTGTGGCAGTTAACTTTAATGTTCCATTCCTAAATCTGTCTTGTTTCAAAAATTGTAATCCTATGTTCCAATGTATCCAAACATTGTTACCTTTCAAAGTTTAATGAAATGCAATTTCTTTCTTCCTCTATTTTTGTAGCCTTATTTTATTTCCTTTTTCTTTCTTGTACAGTCCAGTTTTTGCTGATTTCAATGATGTGTTATGCATGAAGGGTTTCCGGTCCAGTCTTGATAATCAGATAGACATTACAAGAAATTGAAAATGATAATGAAGTGGAATATGAGGATGAGGAAGTTTTGGAGGAAATTAGTAAGGATTTGAGCCACTACGAAGAGAAACCCAAACCAAACTTAAATGAGACGGAGTCTATTAATCTGGGGGATGAGGAGAATATTCGAGAAACAAAGATTAGTGTGCACTTGGAGGCCTCACTCAGAGAAAACTTGATCATGTTATTACATGAGTACAAAGATATATTTGCCTGGTCTTATGATGACATGCCAGGGCTCAGTACTGATTTGGTGGTACATAAGTTGCCTACTTATCCAGAATGTCGTCCCGTTAAGCAAAAGTTGAGAAAGTTCAAAACAGATATCAGTGTGAAAATAAAAGAAGAAGTCAACAAGCAGTTTGAGGCAAAGGTCATACGGGTCACCAAGCACCCCACCTGGTTGGCCAATGTTGTACCTGTTCCAAAGAAAGACGGAAAAACCAGAGTGTGCGTTGATTATGGAGATCTCAATAAAGCCAGTCCGAAGGATGATTTTCCATTGCCAAACATCCACATATTGATTGACAATTGTGCCAAACATGAGATTGGCTCTTTTGTGGATTGTTATGCGGGTTATAATCAGATCTTGATGAACGAAGAAGATGCAGAAAAGACAGCCTTTATCACATCTTGGGGAACATATTGCTTCAGAGTAATGCCGTTCGGGTTGAAAAATGCTGGAGCTACATATATGAGAGCAATGACCACTATGTTTCATGACATGATACATCGGGAGATTGAAGTATATGTGGATGATGTTATTATTAAATCCAAAAAGCAGTGCGATCATGTCAAGGACTTGAAGAAGTTCTTCCAGAGGCTTCGAAGATACAATGTCAAGCTCAATCCAGCAAAATGTGCTTTTGGAGTACCATCAGGAAAGTTATTAGGGTTTGTGGTAAGCCGGCGTGGTATTGAATTAGACCCGTCAAAGATAAAGGCAATTCAGAACTTGCCTCCGCCAAAGAACAAGAAAGAGGTGATGAGTTTGTTGGGCAAGTTGAATTATATTAGCAGATTTATTGCTCAGCTGACGTCGACCTGTGAGCCCATTTTCAAATTATTGAAGAAAGATGCTACGGCGAATTGGACTGAGGAATGTCAAGATGCATTTGACAAAATCAAGGAATATCTGGCCAATCCTCCTGTATTGGTTCCTCCAGAACCTGGAAGGCCCTTGATCCTTTATTTGACTGTATTGGATAATTCCTTCGGCTGTGTACTGGGGCAACATGATGAAACGGGGAAAAACGAACAAGCAATATACTACCTCGCCAAGAAGTTTACATCTTACGAGGTAAAATACACTCAGCTAGAAAAGACATGTTGTGCTTTAACATGGGTTGCATAGAAGTTGAAACATTACTTGTCGGCTTACACTACTTATCTCATATCTCGTCTGGATCCCCTGAAGTACATATTCCAGAAGCCTATGCCTACAGGAAGGCTCGCTAAATGGCAAATTCTACTTACGGAGTTTGATATTGTTTATGTAACCCGCACTGAAATGAAGGCACAAGCAGTTGCTGATCATTTGGCAGAAAATCCAGTTGATGATGAGTATGAACCACTGAAGACATATTTTCCTGATGAGGAGATAGTGAATATTGAAGAATTGGAACAAAACGAAAAGCCGGGGTGGAAATTATACTTTGATGGAGCTGTCAATAGCAAAGGAGTCGGAATAGGAGAAGTGCTCATTTCAGAAATGGGTCAGCATTATCCTGTTACTGCTCAGCTTCGATTTTTCTGTACTAATAATATGGCTGAATATGAAGCATGTATACTGGGATTAAGAATGGCAATAGACATGGGTGTTCAAGAGATTTTGGTCATGGGTGACTCGGATCTCTTGATACATCAAATTCAGGGAGAATGGGAGACAAGGGATTTGAAGCTTATACCATACCGACAGTGTCTACATGAATTATGTCAAAGGTTTCAATCCATAGAGTTCAAGCATATCCCAAGAATGCACAATGAAATTGCAGATGCTCTGGCCACATTGTCATATATGTTGCACCATCCGGACAAAGCTTATATAGATCCATTACAAATCCAAGTTCATGATCAGAATGCGTATTGTTTTACGGTAGAAGAGGAACTTGATAGTGAACCATGGTTCCATGATATTAAAGAATATTTGAGGATGGGGGTGTACCCGGTACAAGCTACGGGAGATCAAAAAAGGGCTATAAGACGATTAGCGAGTGGATTCTTCTTCAGCAGAGGGATTGTATACAAGAGAACCCCGGATTTGGGTTTACTACGATGTATAGACGCACAACAGGCCGTTACAATCATGACTGAAATATATGCGGGAATTTGTGGACCTCATATGAGTGGATATGTGCTTGCCAAGAAAATACTAAGGGTTGGATATTATTGGCTCACTATGGAGCGAGATTGCATCCAATATGTACGGAAATGCCATCAATGCCAGATACACGGAGACTTGATTCATTCTCCGCCCTATGAGTTGCATACAATGTCAGCACCATGGCCTTTTGTCGCCTTGGGCATGGACGTCATCGATCCGATAGAACCCGCAGCATCTAATGGGCACAAGTTTATTCTGGTAGCTATTGATTACTTCACTAAATGGGTAGAGGCGAAGACATTTAAAGCAGTAACAAAGAAGGCAGTAGTGGATTTCGTACATACAAACATCATTTGCCGCTTCGGGATTCCCAAGGTGATTATTACGAATAATGGAGCCAATCTTAACAGTCATCTCATGGCGGAGGCATGTCAGAAATTTAGAATCTTACATCGCAATTCTACACCTTATCGGCCTAAAGCAAATGGAGCAGTTGAAGCTGCAAATAAGAATATTAAGAAAATTCTTCGAAAAATGGTAGAAGAGTCAAGACAGTGGCATGAAAAATTACCATTTGCTCTAATGGGTTATCGCACTACTGTGCGTACTTCAATTGGTACAACCCCTTACTCCTTGGTGTACGGAACGGAGGCAGTGATACCTGCAGAAATTGAAATACCTTCCCTCCGAATTATAGCCGAGACTGAAATTGATGATGATGAATGGGTAAAGGCCCGGTTAGAGCAATTGAGTTTGATCGACGAGAAAAGATTGGCAGCAGTATGTCATGGATAGTTGTACCAACGGAGGATGGCCAGAGCATATAACAAGAAAGTACGTCCACAGAAATTCGAGGTTGGACAGTTGGTGTTGAGACGTATTTTACCACATTGGGCCGAAGCAAAAGGAAAGTTTGCACCTAATTGGCAAGGGCCGTTTATGGTATCCCGGGTATTGTCCAACGGAGCTTTATACCTAACGGATGTAGAAGGAAAATGTGTAGAGACTGCCATTAACTCTGATGCAGTCAAGAGATACTATGTATGATTCCTTTTATGTATACAATTGTATTTGTCATATTTTTGAAATTGAAATGATGAAGGCATTTTATTTCTCTATCCAAACACTTTACCCATTGCTACCCCCTGTGAGCCTTATTATATTATTCTTTCATACCCCTCTCTCGGAATCAATGATGAAGAATGATGAAATGAAAAGAAAAGAAGAGAAAAGGAAGATTGAAAAAAAAAAAAGAAGAAAATTTAGAAAAAAAAAAAGAGGAGAAAAAAAAGAAAAAAATATATATACGAAAGAAGAAGATCGGGAAAACGTCAAAAGACGAAGAGACCTTATGGTATGAACTACGTTTGACTTGATCCCGAAAGGGTACGTAGGCAGCCTCAATGAGGTTCAGTCATGACAGAAATAAAATCCAAGTTTCCCCAAATTGAAACTGGGGTAGAAGTTATGTTTTTATGATTCCGAGAGTTGTAATTATTTTGAACCCATGTTACAAATTTGAGCCTTTATACTCTTCTTTCTGAACCCATCCAAAAGCCACATTACAGTCCAAAGAAAGACCTTCTGATTAATTTCAAGAAAATTACAATACAATGAGAATAAAGGAAAACATATCGTGGACAGTACCCGGGAGTTTGAAGACAAAAGAAAGAAAAAAAAAATGAGAGAGTCTTATTGGTGAAAACCCTCACGGGCACCATAAGGCGAATGTGAGTTGAGAGAAAAAATAAATAAAAATGAGAGAGTCTTATTGGTGAAAACCCTCACGGGCACCATAAGGCGAATGTGAGTTGAGAGAAAAATAAAATGAAAATAAAAATGAGAGAGTATTATTGGTGAATACCCTCACGGGCACCATAAGACGAATGTGAGCTGAGAGAAAATAAAAATGAGAGAGTTTTATTGGTGAAAACCCTCACGGGCACCATAAGGCGAAAGTGAGGAATGACCTGATGAAATGAAAATGGCAAAGACAAGTAAGGTTTGGGTTGATGAAAGGAAAAATCAAAGTCAGCAAAAGATTTGGTTGGACAGACAGGGTCGAATATCCAAATGCATGGCATGGTCAGAGGAATCAGCCTTCCTACTCAGATGAGTTTTGTCTTTTACTTCAAAAATATCCCCACCTCTAAATTCAGGGTCATTGCATTTCATTTTGTTTGTTCAAAACCAGTTGCCAGTTGAAAGCTAATTACCAGCTTCTCATGATGGATGGCACATTGATACTGGGTCCTTCAAAGGAAAGGAGAAATAAAATAGCATATGGTGGTCATATAGCCAAAGGGAATATTTTTCTGCATTTTTAATCTCTGCATCAGGCGCCCACCTCGATAACAAGGGAATATTTTTCTGCATTTTAATTTCTGCATCAGGTGCCCATCTGGATAACAAGGGAATATTTTTCTGCATTTTAATTTCTGCATCAGGTGCCCACCTGGATAACAAGGGAATATTTTTCTGCATCTTAATTTCTGCATCAGGCGCCCACCTGGATAACAAAGGAATATTTTTCTGCATTTTTAATCTCTACATCAGGCGCCCACCTGGATAATAAGGGAATATTTTTCTGCATTTTTAATGTCTGCATCAGGCGCCCACCTGGATAACAAGGGAATATTTTTCTGCATTTTAATTTCTGCATCAGGCGCCCACCTGGATAACAAGGGAATATTTTTCTGCATTTTTAATTTCTGCATCAGGCGCCCACCTGGATAACAAGGGAATATTTTTCTGCATCTTAATTTCTGCATCAGGCGCCCACCTGGATAACAAGGGAATATTTTTCTGCATTTTTAATTTCTGCATCAGGCGCCCACCTGGAAAACAAGGGAATATTTTTCTGCCTTTTTAATTTTTGCTCAGGCGCCCACCTGGATAACAAGGGAATACTTTCTGCAGAAATGAAAATTTTCTTTTCTTTTATCTAACAAGTAACAGTATGATAGATTGTAAGCCCCATACTGGGGCAGGAGAAATTTTCTTTATTTTGTAATAAGCAGGCACCAAACCGGAGAAAAGGGAAAAAACATTTTGAAGTTATGCAAGAAGAACGAAGCAATATGTTTGAAGCAAGTTACAAGCAAGAAGATTCATCAAAAATGAAATATGCAAACAAAAGAACAAGATGCAAAATGAAAGATCAAGGCAATACAAGACACAAGGCATAGATAGGATTTTTTGTAATTCACAGACAAATAGCTTAGGCTAGTTTTTTTTTTATTTTTACCATGGTGAAATAAGGAGTCGGTCAGCAGTAAAAGCAGTAACAACAGCAACAGTAGTGATATCACAGTCCCTGGTAGTACCATGCTACCAAACATTTCTGAACTACACTGACCTGATTCCTGTTCATCCCAGGATATGTAGGCAACCTCTGAAGTATGGGTACGGTCAAACTTTTCAAAAAATGCTTCACACGGAATATGCGAAAGGGATAAAATTCCTTATTACCACTCACTTGTCTTTGCACGAAAACTCTTCGTGTTTCCGGGCAAAGAGGGGCAGCTGTGAGCACGTGATTTTTACCCTAAGCAAATTATTCCAAAAATTTCAAATAAAATTATTTTACAATTTTAGGAATTTTGTTGCATTCTTTGTGTTAGTTAGTCGTATGTTAAAACTAGTATTAAAAATACAAAAATATGCATATGCAGTAGGATTTTTAATTTTCAAAATAGTTATTAAATAATTTTTAGATTTTAATTAGTATGTTTATTAGTTTAATTTTAATTTTATAAAATCAAGAAAATACAAAGTATATATATATATATATACACACACAATATCTTGGGCCAAACCACCCCAAAATACCCTAAAACACCCCAAAGCCCAAAACAAAACCCAAAAGACCCAGGCCCAAGTAGATAACTGACCCAGCCCCATCTAACTTTGATAATATCGGAAGCCTTTATTAGATAGAGACACGGAAATACCGTGTCTCTATGGTTCGAATGGAAGCTGAAGCCTCAAGGGCTATTTGAAGCTGGGAAGACGGGAGAATTGAGAAGAAGATTCGGAGAGATTTTTTGGAGAGGAACAATTCGGAGAGAACAGAGAGAAAAATTCTGGAATTCTAGGGTTCATAAATTCGTTGAGTTTCGCATTCAAGTTTTGGATTGTTAGTTCTTCTTCTGGAGTTCGATTGAAATTGGAGCTGATTGCCGAGCTCATTGCTGTTGCTGTTTGATTGGATTCCAGTTGACGCCTCCTGTTTCTCTCTAGCGATTCTAGTTACAAGTTCCGATTGAAGGTTTATAGATTTGATTTGAATCTCCTAGTCAATTTTTTACTTCAAGGTACTCTCTCTATTCAGATAATGTAATTTGATAACCCATTGCTCTATTATAACGAAACTTGTAATAATGTTTCCCTTATCATTTTAAATTTTAGTATTCATTTTCCTTTCCTCTATTTTATTCTGTTACTTGTGCGATGATTAGATGCTTTAGTTTTCATTTGTTGTTTAGTGTTGTTCGACACTATAAATATTTGTTTTATGAATTAGACCTGATGACTTGCTTAATTGTTGTTGCTACTTTTCCAAAATGTTGAAGCTGAGATATAAATTGGTTTAATGAGTTTGAGTGAGCTACTATTGTTCCATAGTTATCTGTTCAGGGTATCTGTTATTGCTTCTGTCGAGTTGCTCATTTGTTTGCTACTATTTCGATTTTTGCCAGTTGACTTTAGCTCGTCTACTTCCTCTGTACCTTTGGTCATGAAGCTCAATTAGGAGAAATCGAATTTCAATCTCCTTACTTCTCCTCTCATCTTCATGTCGAGAATGCCTAACACTATAATTTTAGTTTCAATATGCTTGACATGAAGCATTATACAGTCTCGTTTTCCTTGATCCCTCGACCATGTCCACACGTTTTGTTAGTTGAAAATATGAGTTTACCTTTGTACCAAGTTTGGGACTATTGTTGAGCATTCTATAACTTTTGGTA